>JAEANM010001602.1:9689-26194 GCA_017656035.1 Myanophis thanlyinensis
TGTTTTTGCCAAAATTGTTTAAATTGGGTTGGGGGGGGGGGGGGGGCTTGGGAGTCCAAAAATGGCTGTATTCAGTGTATAAGACACACTGCAATTTTCACCCACTTTTGGGGTGGGGAAGTGCATCTTATCCGCTGAAAAATATGGTAAATCTGTGGCGGTTTTGGTGCAACTATAAATCCTTAGGCATAAGTGTGTCGTGTCACCCTCGTCACACCCTTGGTTTTAAACTGGATTATAAGATGAGGTCATCTCAAAGGTTAGCTTCAAGATCAAACAATGAGCAATGCTGAAACCGGTAGCCGTCGTATGTATTCAGTAGCAGCGGTCCATCAAGACTGACACTGAGCCTCCTTTTTCACAAAACTTTTGGCTTGCTGCCCAAGGCACGCCTTAAGGAGGAATGGGAAGTAGTTAGCGCAGAAACCAAACTTGAGCTGAAACCATCACTTCAATAAGATGCTTCTGTATTTCCACCTCCACCCAGAAGCCGCAGCCCAGCCCTGGGGGTCAATCGTCCTGCAGCAGCGAACGCTCCCCTTTGGGCAGTGCTAATAATAACGACAGTGGCGTGGAGATGAATGCAAATGCGGGGGGCAGCTTAGAGGACTTGTCCGCGTTGGAGGAACCATCTGAGCCCATGGGAACCTCTGGGCTCTCAGCACTGCACAAGCTGGAGAACCTGCGCATTGACAAACTCAAGCAGCTGCGTAAGCCCCTCTCAATGAAGGGAGTCAAGCTTCCTTCCATCCCCGGGGCAGGTAAGCGGGGAAAGTTTAGAGTCTCTACGGCCACTAGAAAGCAATGAAATGAAAGCCGCTAGAAAGCAATGAAATGAACTGCAACATGGCCAACATGGCTATTCAAGAAGGCAGCTGGGGGAGCTGGGGTTGCTTTTTTTTTTCTTTTTTTTTTGAGCCAAAAACTCTCTTCCAAGCATCATCTTGAAGCAGTCTTCTTCCTTTCATGGTGCCCCAACTATTGTCCCTAAATTTTGCCTCCTTCACCCGATCCTTTTTGCTAGTAAAAATTACTAAATGAAATGAGTAAACTGTACATGAGGTTTTGAATCTATTAATTTACGTTGATTTATTTCCTTGCCTCCAAACCAGAAAATGGGGTCCAATCCCCTAAAACAGTTGAGAAGTTGTTCAGAACCAAGATCTGATGCTGAGCAGGCTTTGGATAAGTTTGAAGCTGGAGAAGTCTTGATGCAATGGGGAGGAGAGACGGGGTGGGGGTGGGAGATGATCTACTTTGCTTATTGATTTATCTTTTGAATTTATTTTAAAAATCGCAAAACAGGTGGCCTGCATTCTCTGTCCTTTTAATTGCTTGCTTTGACTTTTTTGCAGGTCCTGCAAGAGAGATGCCTGGCTTGTGCGGGGCCCCCTCTGCAGCGGCTTCTCACCGGCGTGTTATGGAGCTCTCATCTAGTGACCTGCCTTCTCTAACTGTGGCAGGAGACCGACGAGGTAGCACTACCAGCACTGTCAGTTCGGCTTACACCGTCAGCCGTCGCTCTTCCATGGTATCGCCCTATCTGCCAGCTGGGGGTGCCCCCAATGGATTAGGCCCACCAGATATGTATGACCCCATATCCCCTGATGCCTCAAGACGCTCGAGTGAGGCCAGCCATTGCGGAGGACTTCCAGGGCTGAGTAACCTCACCCCAGCCCAGCAATACCGCCTCAAGGCCAAATATGCCGCAGCAACGGGTGGGCCACCTCCTACCCCTCTCCCCCATATGGACAGAGCTGCTCAGTCAAATCTTGTAGGGGATTATTCCAGCTCATGCTTGCCTCCTTTTGTGCACGAGCACAGCACCAATGATTACCATAGTTACAGCAGCACTGGCATTCTCCATCCCCACCTGAGCCACAGCGGCCGGCGAGCCAGTGACCCCACACAGGCAGTGGCGGAGGCTCATCCGGTTCCACGAGTGCAAAGGTTTAAAAGCCTCAGCAACATGAGCCCAGCAAGTGCAGGGAGAGCCGGTGGACAAGTGACAGGGGGCACCGAGGCCAACCTTCCCCACCATCTCTTCTCCCCTCGGCCACCAAGCATCAGCGAGAATGTCTTTCTGGAAGCTGCCGCTATGGAGAGCACCATCCCGGCTGGGGAACCGGAAGTGCTGGAGATGGAACCTTATCTTACCTACCAGGAGCGAAACTACCCATACCAAGCAACGGCCATGGAGCTGCACAGCAATCTCACTCATCGAGGTACCTTGAAGCTGGTGGGTGACTTGCAGATGAGTCCGGTGACCCACGAGCAGCTAGAAGGTGGTTTTGAGCAACCAGACTATGTTCAGTCTCAGTGCCAAATGAATGTGGCTTTCCACACTGCCCGGCAATGGGACAGCAATAGCTCAGGGATAAATCCTGCATCGCTTCCTGCCATGGGGCAGTGCCACTCCGCCCAGTATCCAATCCCTGATGCTAAGCCCATGGGAGCAGAGCCTGCCAATCATGGCCGACAGGGGACATTCCAGTTTGGCCAGGCATATATTAAAGCCGAGCAACAGTTCCAACCGGCCGCTGCTGCTCTTGCCTCCTGCCAGAGCATGAAGCAGGCATTATACAACCAGTCTCAACCCGTCTGTGGAGACGGCGGATATCAGCCCGAAAGCCAGCAGGGCTCTTGCTATGGCATGGGGCAGCCCCCAAGCAGGAGATCCCAGACCCCAATGTTGCAAGTCAAGGAGATGATGGTACGGAGTTATGTGCAATCACAGCAAGCACTGATGTGGGGGGAGCAGCCAGCCAGCAATGTCATGGATGGCACAGACAACGGGCAGAGCCAGCAGCAACAGCCTTACCCTGGTGTAAAGTATCCAAGCTACGCTGCCAGGCCATCGCCAGCTATGGAAAACAAAGCACTTTCAAGCCCCAACAGCCAGTGTTATAATCCAAGGATGGTCCCACATCCACCTGGTGGACCAAAGCCACTGAATCGACAAAGCAACTTGAGCTATCAAGCTAGCCCTTCTTATGAAACCCCCAGTGATGGTGGCCCCCACCCGATAATGCGCTTACCCCCTCTTCACGGCCCTAAAGAAACAGGCTTTCCCATCCCAATGCACGTGCCGCTGAGCAAAGCTTCTGGGCACAAGTTGATGAATACCCATCAGAGGCACCATCAGCCCCCTAGCTGTGTGGCTGAGGATCCCGGTGGGCCTTACGCTCCTGGGCTGGAGGCCCCTAAATCGGACTCTTTCTCTTATCTGCCAGAGGAGCAAGTGTCTAATAGTTTGGACACTCTGGACTTAGAAAACACCCACTTGGACTTCACCGCCATCCTTGATGACGCAGAGGCCCTTAGTCCTACCCCACCTGGTGGCCCGACCAACATGGCGGTGGGGGATATGAATTCCATGCTAAACTCATTGGCAGGAGAGAACCAGTTCCTTAATACCCTTTCCTAGTACGTTTAGACAAGGCTCTGATGACAAAGACTGCTATTTATCAGAATCAGGCTGATACAAGAGACAAACATGCCTCTTACCGGGCTGAACTCACTGGGGAAATTGCTGATTCTAACTAGTAACCTCCAGGTTCCTTGGTACAAAATAGCGTTTATTTTTTTATCCTTAAACACTTTGGATAAGCTGATCTGCTGATGGGCAGCTAATGGGAAAGGAAGTGTGTTAATCCCAGTCCCTTAGTGAGAAAAACAGAACTCAGGACTACCTAGATTTTATCTACGGTCATTCATCTCTTCTTCCCACTAAATCCCCTTTCCCAAAGGAAACCAATATTTTTGATAAGCTTCCCAAGTGCCTGTTTTCAAACCTATTAAGAAACAAGAATGTTACAATGCATTTCTTGCACAGTGCTTCAGAATTTGTTGATAGGGTACTTTAAGTCTGTAATTGTATATATTTATAATAGATATATTTATGAAAGTAAGCTTAGATACACACATGCGGTACTGCAAAAATGTGCGGAATTGTCATCCGTTCATACATCTTTCCTGTAAAATACACAGAGGAGCAAAGAAACTCAGAGGAACAGTATATTAAAACTGCCTCTGTTGCCACATGGAGTCTTTTAAGCATGACTGTAGAACCCTCCTAGATGCTGGAATATACATTGCATCTTCCTTGGCCATTGACCATGCTGGTTTGGGCTAATGAGTTCAGCAACATCTGGAGGATGAGAGTTGTCCCACCCTTGGAAGTTGCTGAGTCTCAGATCATATCCCAATGCATATATATGCCACATTCAGCTCCATTCTCACATATCAGCTCCCAATTTGCAAAGCTAGCAAAAGTTGACCTGGCATATTTCTAAGTACCACCAATTTATCTTTTGCCAAAGCTCCCACCCTATAATTATTGCCAGTATAAAATCCGAAATATAAAATAAAAAGTACAATGCTAGGAAGGTGCTCGTATTCTGTTGTCCTGCCAGAACATTTGCCTCAATTATTTTTGCCTACTAACTAACAGTTTTACACATGCCTCTCCCCGTCCTCTTATGGCACCTGGCCATACTGCAACAAAGGTCCCCTCGGCACTGTGTTGTACATTTAAAGGCCCTTCCCCAGCCATGCATATGACTTGCTCGGTTGGAATGTGGTTGAGGATGTATGGAAAAAAAAATTTGACTCCACACAGAGAGGATTTCCATGTGTGTATTTTCTGAGGGCTGGGGTAAAGATGTTTTAGATGTATGTTTGGGGAAAAAAACTAGATGATCATGTGGGAGGCACATGTTTGCAAATGCAGCCTTCATACAGATACATTCCTCAGGGAGCTGGATGTTGCTGTGGTGGCCATTCAGCGTGAAAAAAGTTGTAATGCGGCACATTGGGGAACAATGAGAAACCAGGCAAAAAGAGAACCCACAGGCTTCTCCACCATGTGCCACAAATAAACTCATATCCATTGCAGAAGGCTAAATGGAAAGTTGGACAAATTGGCACGTTAGGTGTAAAATGCCTATGGAACAAAAGAATCTGCTTGTCAATTCGGATTAATTTATAAGAGAAAATAAACACCCAGCACGCAGTTCACTTACTAACCCAGCCTACAGGTAAATTCCTCTTGATCCCAAATGAGCTACGGCTGGTTGATACAAGCAGATTGGATTTCATAATACCTTTTATGATTTGAACCTGGAGTGACTGCCACTGCAGTTCATTGTGTTTGAAGCCATTTCTAAGCTCTTGGTCTTAAAGCTGTACAGTAATTGCCTGATCATATATGCAAGCCGCAACTTCATGTGTACTTTAAAATTGATTTACAAGCCTTAGATTCTGGCAAATATCCCACTCGTTGGGCTGCTGAAAGAAGAAATTTGGCCACAAGGGCAATGCTAGGTTGTCATGATTGGTCCCTTAATTTGAAAACCTTGAAAGAGAAATTAAGCAAATCATTATAATAAGGAATATCTGAATACTTTGTTAAAGATAGCAATAGCACTTAGACTTATAAACTGCCTCACAAAGCTTTACAGCCCTCTCTAAGCGGTTTTACAGAGTCAGCATATTGCCCTCAACAATCTGGGTCCTCATTATACTGATATCGGAAGGATGGAAGGCTGAGTCAACCTTGAGCCTGTCAGAATCAAACTCTAGGCTGTGGGTAGAGTTGGTTGCAATACTGCATTTTAACCACTGTGCCACCACAGCTCTCATATCAGGGAATCCCCAGAGGCATTCAATATGTGACTCTATCATGTATTGACAATATAGACTATAGACAGTAAGTAGTCTACCTTTGAATTTGTAAACAGAGTCAATAGTTTCATATTTGCTCATTGAAAATATAACTTCGATATGCTTTTTAATATTTTTACTATATGCTAAGTAAAAATAAAGTAAACTGGCCTAGAGGTTAGAGAAGCAATACAGCAGCAGTGGTGAAATACAGCCTGGTCACACCAGTTCTGCAGTATCGGTAGTGGCAACGAAGCTTGGCCCCGCCCACCCACCCCAGACCCGTCCCTGATCTTTGCTGCCCTATATTCCCTTTTCTTCCCCTCACCTGAATTGCGCAGAATAGCTGTTCTGCGCACCTCTGCAGCCATCCCAATTATCCAGGCTGCTTCCAGAACGGAAAAACAAGGAGTTTAGAAGCTACACGACAGCAAAATGCACGCACATCGAACTGGTAGTAAAACCGGTTGGATTGCACCACTGAGCAACACGTATCCCCTCAGACCATAAAGGTAGTCAGCACAGTTAGCCTGCAATACCGCATTCTAAGCACTGCACCACCACAATTCAAGAGAGTGTTTCCCGCTGTACATCCAAGAACAACCCGCTTTTGAAGTCCCAATTCATCTCATCAGTTCTCTCCACACGCGCCCGCCCAGTCCGAAATGCACTCTGGAGAAAGGCAACTCCAGCAATATTAATGGTGTTATGAAAAATGAACTCTCCTTACTGCTTCCTCTACAAAGGACTTTTAATTGCACGTTGATAACATCAAATCTGGAGCACTTGAAAAGCACTTGAAACTCTTCATATACGAATTTATGTTTAGTCAGATAAGAACTTATCCAGCCTATTCTCTGCTTGCAACTGTCCAGGAAGTAAAGCTACCCGAGAGCCAAGAACGTAATTTTGAAGCTTAGTGTGGTCTGTCTGTCAGCAAACCTATGTTCCTGCCTATGTTCTGGTCCATATATAAGCAAATTGGGCAAAGTGAAGTGTATTGGCATAGACCAGGGGTGGGCAATTATGGCTCCATGACTCGTGGACTTCAACTCCCAGAATTCCTGAGCCAGCTGGCTCAGGAATTCTGGGAATTGAAATCCACGAGTCATGAAGGAGCCATAATTGCCCACCCCTGGCATAGACAATAGGGAAGCAGAGTCCTAACTTTAAAAGTTTAATGGGCAATATCATTGTCTGGTGCTTATATACTTACCCCTCCTATCTACTCTGCTTAATTAGCCTTGGAGGTTTTTTTTAGTAATATTCCAAAAACCTGTTGAACTAAAATGACAGACCACAAAAGAAAGACCACACACAAGCAATGGGGAAAAGTGAATATATAAATGAAGGCCAATAATACATCTGTTTTCAAGCTATCGTCAGTTCTCGCAACTGCACTGCCTGCCTCTATCCTTACATTCCTGCTCTTTGCCTGTTTCCAAGTAAAAGATGGGAGTTCCCCTTTAAAGTATTCTCAGCAGAACAAAACAAGCTATTTTGTACCAAAGCTGAACCTTGGACCGCCTGGCTCAGAATTGTCCATGTGCTGATGGGAACTCTTCAGGGTTTCAGACGGGAGACCTAGATGAGATGTTAAGGGCTGATTCACCAAGTTATGCCTCTCCCATTGAGGCAACATCTTCTCTTATAGTTCCCGCTATGAACTGTCCTCATGTCCCTCACCTCAGCATTTTTCCTCATAGCAAAAATATAAACTCAGCCTAAGAAACCAAAGAATATACCTTGCCTCTGTTTTAGCTTTCCTTTTGTATCTTTCTGTTATATTTTAGCCTAGAAGCCAAACCAGTGCCTGTCTCTCCCTGGAGATTATCATCTATGGGAAGGGATAAAGGGAAGTATTAAAGCAGCAGGGGAACACATTCTAGGCGTATCACAATGACATGTATTTTGATAGTTTGTACATAGTATATATGTGTGCGAATATTTTTTACCTATAAATCTTTTTCTCTGTCTCTCTCACTCTCTTTTTTAGAGAAAAAAAGCACCAATAAAAGGTTAATAAAACATATTTCCTCAGGAAAAAAAAATGAAAGCAAAGGCTATATTGTTCGTTTATTTAAATGCAGGAAGCCACTCAATACACTTACTGTCACCAATTCAGCCTTTATTTTGGTAAACAGCTTCTTTGGTCCCTAAACTTTTCACTTTTCTCTAAGGCCATGGAAGAGAAGAACTACCAGTCCACAGGCAATTTTCACCAAAATTTAAATGGAAGGAAACGAGCCAAGAATACAACGGGAAGAAAAGGGATAACCTACGGTTAGCACTTGTCTTTTCTGGGCCAAATATGGAAGTGGTTTGTCATTGCTTTCTTCCAGAATGGTCTTTCGGTTTTCCAATTTAGCTTTCAGGCGTAATACTTTCTAATGAGGTTCCATCCAAATATTAACCAGATCTAAACCTTAGTACAATGGCCAAGAACAGCTTAAGGAAGCTGCTGATGAGAGATCTCTTTAAAGCATCTGAGGAAAATATGAAAAAAAAAAAACTGCATCTGAAGTCTCTAGCCAATTTCCCCCTTGCCCCAATGGTATACTGTATTTATTAAGATGTATGCAGTTGGCCATGCTTCCTAATGAGCTTGTACAATTGAATTATGATCAAGAAGATTTACATGTACAGCTGAAAACATGCTAAGAGAGGTCAAATCAGCCCTTTCAGAGACATATGAGAAACTCTCAAAAAAAGAAAGAATCCTTTCCTCTTAAGGCCAGCAATTTCTCATTTTGTTAATTTAGGTCGATCTTTCTCAACCTTCACTGGCTAGGGAATTCTGGGAGTTATATCTTAAAATTGCCAAGGCTGAAAAACACTGGTATAAATCATGGAACTCTTGTGATGAATTTTTTTGACCTCGGTTTTAACACGTGTCAGATTTTTCAAGATTCATTGTCTGAGATGGACAGAGGCAATGATTTGAGAAAACTAAAGATTATACATGACATTCAAGTTGACGGAATGGGAATAATGCTTGTTTTATTATCCCCCCCTTTTTTTCCCACTTAGTTGTGTTCAATTCTTGAGGATAAACGGATGGTACCCATCAATAAGCAGCTAAACAGCTGGCAAGAGTTAAACAGGGTTTTTTTTTCAGATGGAGAAACACTTCTTCTTTGGACATTCATAAAATTGGCATGACAGATCTGCTAGGAAAAAGACAATAGCAAAATTTCCTCTAATTTATTCCAATATACACCTTAAGAACAAATGAGATCCCTAAAAGGCCAAGTTCAGGCAAAAACAATACAGAAGAAATGGATCATCTGGCAATATTTTTATTACTGAATACTTTCCTTGGTCAATCACAAATCTCACTGAGAAATAGGTCACATGTGGAGTGAGCCAGATAATTTAGTCATTTAAAAAAAAAACATTTCTAAACCATCATTTTGTAAAGGAACTGGGATTTTCTTAATACTAGTCAAACATTACCTTTGATGATTCCCAGGTTATTTGGCAAGAAACGATAGCAATTTGAAAGGTAGTTTCAATTTTATTTTCGGGAAAACTTGTGTGCCCTAATAATGACTTAGAAGGAATGTCCTTAAAAAGGTTTTGCCCCTGCTAGCAGAAGTGGGATTTGTAGTCCATCCAACACATCTGATGGGCAATTGGGGAAAGTAACCCTGAGGAATTATTGTTTGAAGAGTACAGAGGCTATTGGCACCATGACATTTATCAGACAGGAGACTAAACCTATGGGATTAGGCTGTTCAACTAATCAGAGTCTTTCCCTTCCAGCACAGAATGTCCAATAAATTAATGGAATAAAGATGTTCTATTCTTCGTAGATTTGTTTGGGCTGAAATCTGCACCTAAACAGGTTCACTGTTTAAAGCCAAAGTTCTTTCAGTCATATAATTTCTGTTTTAAATTCTCACCAATTGTTCATTGGGTATGAATATGACATCTTTCTGCTAAGATATACCAGCTAAAAATTTGATCAACTAAAAAAACAATATTGGAAAAAGAGGATGAAGAGATCCATCTTTCCTAATAAAATACATTTTCTGAAGATGATGGTAACCTATGCTGCTGTGAGTGGTTGCGGTTGCAGAGTTTCACAGCACCAATGCTTGCTTCAGAAACTGATTGTGATCCCATATGTCTTGAGAATAAAGCAATCCATATTTTTAAAAAAAAAGTATCAACAAAGTCATTCGGCACCTGTCCCGAAGATGCTAGAAAATTCGTTAAGAAGCAACTCTACCACCTGATTCTGGTACACCATGTCCTCTATCAGGCTGGCTACATCCCGCTCATGTCGCAACAGTGTTGGCCCAAAAACAATGCCAATGTTCTGAGTTGTCATCCGGTTGATATCTGAGTGATCCATCACCCTGAATGTGGGACAAAAAAAGTGTAATTAGAACATCATATTATTTTGGTCCCCTTCGATGCATCCATTGCTAAAGCAAACAGGCTTAATTGAGATTCCATTTCTAAAATAAAGGTTCATGGTGCTGAAAATCACTTTCATTGACTTGTAATTCATTTGATTGTCTAAATAACCAATCAAAGACACAATCAGTCAGGGCAACAAATCATAAGAGAAAGAGACGACAAAGTGTATGGAATCACTTCTTCCACAAAGCAACTTTTGGATATCCTGTAATTTCTAGTTCCATATTTCCAAAGTTAGCTCCAGGATCAAATTTACAGCCAGTTGCTCAGTCATCCATGTAAGGCAATGATTTCCATTTAAGATCCCTTTCAGAAGGCAAAATACGAGGTTCTAGACCACATCTGATGCACCACTTCATTTCCAGGCAATGTTAACCCAAATATTCAACTCAGCTTTACTATCAGATCCTCAGATTTTCATGATTCTGTATGAAGTTGGGGAATCTATTGCAACTGAGGTTAGGAGGAGATAAGACTGCCTGGAACAACCTCTGTAAACAGTGCCCAAGATTAGTGGCACTATATGAAGTCTATAAATCTTTCAAGGATTTTTTAGTTGGCAATGAAATACACATTATAACAGCACTGATATTAATAGTGCTCAGCCATAGAATATCACTATTGGACTGAGAGTGTGCTTAGTTATAGAATAATCTAATAGTGCTGTATAGGTAGTATGACAATTGAGCCCAAAATTTGTGTTGCTAAGCAAGAAAGATATTAAGTTTGCTTCATTTAACAACTTTTCTTGCCACAGTTGTTAAGTGAATCACTGCAGTTCTTACGTTAGTAAGTGAATTGTTAAGTGAATCAGGCTTTCCCATTGACTTTGCCTGTCAAAAAGTTATAAAAGGTGATCACATGATCCCAGGACACTGCAGTTACGAGCCAGTTGCCAAACATCTGAATTTTGATCACATGACAATGGGGATGCTTACAATAGTTGTAAGTGTGAAAATCAGTTAGAACTCACATTTTCAGTGCAGTTGTAACTTTTAACAGTCACTAAATGACTGTGTATTCAGATGTAGGAAAATTCTTAAGTGTGAATAAACAAATTTTCTTTTAAAATGCTGATCCCAGGCTGAATTTTCAGTTTTATTTTCCCATGCTAAAATATGCATAATAAAATGTATTTGCAAGGGTGGTCTAGTTTTAATTAATAAATTCTTTTTATTGCTTCTTGTTCAAGGATATAAGTGATTAATTGTTCTTCAATTCATCGGCTTTGCTTCCTACCTTTGAAAGAAGTTTAAATATTAGTTTCCTTTTGCTATTTTTTTCTTACTAATGATTTTGCTTGCTTTGCTATAAAAGAAAAAAAGGGGCCTTAATTCAAGTAGTCCTCGACTTACAACAGTTCATTTAGTGACTGTTCAAATTTACAACAGAACTGAAAAAACGACTTATGACCATTTTCACACTTATGACTGTTGCAGCATTTCCGTGGTCATGTGATCAAAATTCAGACGCTTGGTAACTGACTCATATTTATGACAGTTGTAGTGTGCTGGGATCATGTGATCATCTTTTGTGACCTTCTGACAAACAAAGTCAATGGGGAAGCCAGCAAAAGGTTGTAAAATGGGGCTAGATTCACTTAACAAATGTTTCACTTAGCAACCAAGTGTTTGGGCTCAATTGTGGTTGTAAGTCGAGGACTATCTGTAACAAAAGCCTGATTCTGCCAGGAAGAAAGTATTAATGGACAAATTTGAGCTGAATAATTTACTTGCGGAGGTGCTGAAGTAAGTAATGCAGCGTATCCCGGTTTGACTGAGGGAGAGTCTGGATCAGCCCAGCAAGCTTTGACACTTTTTCCTTGTGATCGGACAACTCTATGCAGAGAAAAGCAAAAAGATTTTTTTTTCAGCTGAGAAGGCCACGTTTAGAATGAAAAACATTCTACAGTAGCTTCCAAAGGGCAGATCAGAAATCTTCAGTGTTGCTATCAGAGTTATACCCCAAACACATTTTGGAGAAGAAAATAGATTGTAATTGGGATGATAGGTGTCAAGGTTCCGGACTAATGAACCCAAATAAATCAAATATCTGAGACTAGAATCCTCCTCAAATAACTTCTTTACTGAGTACAGCTCTAAAGGAAAACTGACTCTAAATCTTTCCCATGGTTTCAGTATAATTAAAATAGGAGACAACCTCATCCCCAAGTGCTAAAGATCACATTGGCCAATTGGGTTAATTGGCACATTCCCCAGGCACTCCTTCCCCGACCTTATCCATTGCCAGTAGAGATGACTTTGGTTTTCACAAGAAACACTCTGTTGTGTCTAGTAAGGAATTCCAGTCTCCTTCTCTGCTTCCCCCTTTGTGTGGCAACTGAGGAACAGAAAAATGGCTGCTGCCAAGTTCGATTCAAAGTTAAGAGTAGGATTATTGATAAAAGAGTCTTACCATCCCACCTTAATCATAAAAAAGGTGGGCTTGCGGTCAATGGCTCAAACAAATAACAAATTCTTATGAGTAATAAGTAAAGAAAACTGCTTCACGCCCTATCATGACAGGATGTATGGCTATAGAAGCTAAGGAAACACAAACACAATGATATCAAATCATTCCTTTTCAACGATCCAAAATGTAAAGAAACACAGCAAGATGAATACTTGTCCAGCCCCCTCTTATCACTCCTCGTCTGCTTTATATTTATAGTTCAAATGTTTCACGTGTCTGTGCCTGTGTGCAAGCACTGGCATTCATTCATTTGTTCATATTTAGAAATCACCTATCTCCCTCCCTCTGGAAATGTACAAATAATCTATATATATAAAAACCAAATACCACTCACTCATCACAAAATCTCCAGAACTGTAAAGCCTACAAACTTGAAATTTGGCATGCATGTTCCTCTTGGCTTCTAGATGCTCACTAAGAAAGGATTTTTCAAAATGACCATCAGATCATTAGTATTTCTTATACAGTGTATTAATAGGCTAAGGAGTTAGACATTCTACTCCCCCTCCCCACCTGAAAAGAATTCTGTTCTAACTATCAGTTGCCTCACATTCCATTACTTCAGTTCAAACTGGCAGATGTTCTACTCAGGAGTGGTCTGGGGCTCCTGAGATGTTTCCCCCCCCACCCCCACCCCAATTCCTCCAGGGAAAATCAAGATAGACAATTTCATTTTATATAGCACCTTTTCTAAAATGAGTTGCAATATAACAGAGAAGTCACAGGTTTTAATCCTGGCTCAGAATTAACCTCTGCTGGGCTTTGCTATATTTGTGATTGTCAATAGGGCAAGGAGTAGGAAGCAGACTTACTGACACAAGAGATACATTCATCAACGTGGCTGTAGGGCACTAAGGATTCAGGTAACTCTCGGAAGAAAAGCTTCAGGGCCCCTGTTATCACATGCACATCATCCCACTGTGGGCTGGCCAGGTTCAACCTCTCCTCTAGGGAACAAGGAAGAAAAAGACAAAAAGGATGGAGTCATATCAATAGCACCTTTTTCAAAGGACCATCTTTCTGCTTTGTTGGTAGAGAGCCTCACCAAATATATTAAATGGCTGGGGTGTAAACTCTAATCAACCAGAATGGGACAACTCGCCGCAGCCAACTTATCGCAGGACAACTCGCCATGGCCAACTTGCCATGGGACAATTCACCATGGGGCAATTTAACAGTTCAATTTAGTTATTTAAAATAACTAAAAAACTATTTTAATTTTTGTCATTCACATTTCATTTTGTCCCTATCTTTGCATCCTTTCATAATTGATTCTATTCAACCGTTTTTTTGATATTAGTGTAACTCTTGTCCCACAACGAATTTGCTGTGGTGAGTTGTCTCGTGGCAAGTTGGCTGTGGTAAGTTGGCTGGCGTGAATTATCATAGATTCCTAACTGGTGAGCAAAGTTGGGAGATGCATTTTAGCCAAAGCTGAGGTGCTATAAAGTTCTTTTTTAAAAGGATGAATAAATGGGGACAGTGTTAATGCAGCTTCTCTTCCTTCCATGCTGTTTTCACCTGTGGCTCTTTCACTTAAGGAACATAACAAACCTGGACTCCCTGGTCTGGTTGTTGTTGTTTTTAATAACATAGTGGGGAGGGGGAGAGACACTAATTTGGCAAGCCTGAAAGATAATTGGAAAATAATAGAAAGGCCCAACCGTCATCTGTTTTAGTGGAAACATTCAAGTCTATTGCTTGCCAATTCCTGCTGATTTTATAGGGAAGGCTGATGCTAAATCCAGGTTGTAAGTACAGGATGGTTATTTCCAAACAATAAAGTATTGCTTTGGCATCTTCACACTTGTGTCAGAAGAAAAATGTGAGTGAATGCAGATAGCCTGAAAGACACTGACACCCCTCTGCCAGGTAATCATTTGTATCTGGCTGCCTTACACATCTGTGAACCAGTGGTGGAATTCAAACTTTTTTACTACCGGTTCTGTGGGTGTGGCTTGGTGGGTGTGGCTGGGGGAGTCAGGTGACTGGGTGGGCAGTTTCTGTAAGCAGGGCAATAAAGATTAGGCCAGAAACAACACCAGAATGTTTTTTCCCTGCCTTCCTCACAGGATTAACCCTGTAAAGTGGAAAAAAAACAAAAGGAGATTTCTTCTAACAACCAGTTCTCCAAACTTAGAAAATTTACTACCAGTTCTAGTGAACCTGCTAGAACCTGCTGAATTTTACCTCTGCTGCGAACCCATTCATTTCAATGAAAGATATTTGGGATATAATCTACCAGCTGCCCAGTGAGTGGTTTTTTTAGTGGGTCAGTTTCTAGGCCATTGAAAGAATCCCCAACACATCTGCGAAAAGTTCTGCATGGGAGCTAGCAAGTCCTTGAAAGCCCCCCCCCCTTCTTTTTCTGAAGGCAAGATTCTCACCACTGCTCTAGCTGATAACAGCTAATGTCCTGTCAGATCCCTATCATGATTCTGGCATTCTCCTGAGGGGGAAAGGGGGGTGGGATCCTGAATGTGTTACTTGGCTTATTGCTTTCTTCCTCATTGTCTCACACCTTTAATTTTATCATTTTTATCCTGGTGCCAAGGCACCCCGAGATTTTCTAACTTTTTGGGGAATGTAAGGAGAGGGAGGGCCATGTGAGTTGTATCATCCCAAAAGCAGAAGATGACCCTGGGAACGCTCGTGTCAGAATCTAAAAGGACATTTTATTGGGGGGGGGATTTCTGCTGAAGAATATTGGCCATTGTCTACAGTAAAATTTCAGGCCTTTTAGATTTGACACATTTTTCTTTTTCTACTGCAAGATTGCTGAGAGGGCGAAGGGGGAGTTGGGAGCGGCAACTCAGAATTGTTATCTTGTTTTCATTCTTTTAGTTCTGGTTCTCATGGGAACTTTCTCCGGACATTTCACACCTGTGAGGGGAAGTGTCCTAAAAGGTCATTGGGTCTCTTTTTGAAATGGTTGGAGGGAAATTAACATGTTATAATTCGTGGGGTGGAACTTTCAGTTTTACTTGGGTGGAGAAAGCCCGGGAATCTTTAGATTTGGGATTTCTCCAGGCCGTACCAGAACAATGTCTTCAATAAAATCTTATTCCTTGGACTTTGTCTCTTTGGAGTTCTGATTGCGTTGCTGATGTTGTGTGGAACCCTGACAGCTCACTTATCATGCTCTCAGAACTGGCCCGTTACAACAACATCTCCACACCTGTGGATTGGCTGAATCCACATTGGACTGAAGGGAGGGGTTTCTAATTCCTTTACCCTAACTGTGTTACTTGGGGGGAGGGGACTCAGAGTCTACTTTCTTTTGTCTTGCTATCATTCCTATTCAACAAAAGGTTCCTTTTGAAAAACCATTGTTTCAAGAATTTTTACTTTCTTGAATGAGGAGTAGAGGCTGGACCTTACATGTCCCGTTTCCTGGGGCAACTGCAGAGACTGGGAAGGAAGGGGAAGAGACATTTGGTAATCCTAGATTTGACTCTCTCTTTCTCTTTGGAATCAAAGCAGCTTAATTGTAGCTAAGACAACAAATCCAACTTCAGTCATGAGAAGCTACTGTGACCCATAAACTAAAAGAAGGACCATCCAAGTCCAAAGATAAATATTTATTTTACCACATGAATATCGCTGCTCCTTTTACACAAGGATGCTGAGCAGTTAATAGCCATCAACAGATATAATCAGTTACAAATCAAACAACACAATGCATTATAAGCATAATACATATTTACATTTCCAACACTTCACTTTCCCCATATGATACATTTTTTTCATATATTTCTGTGTTTCAGAGTTCCTTTTATGTAACTGGAAATCTTATTAAAAATAGTATGCTTGTCTCAGTGGATCATTGGATTCTGAAACTTTCAGACTAAACATAAGACTGCCTGACACAAACATTGGATTCTCACTCACTCACTCATTATCTCCTTCTCTCTCTCTCTCTCCTTCTGTTTTTCTCTCTT
>JAEANM010001603.1:0-20122 GCA_017656035.1 Myanophis thanlyinensis
TATTATATATTTATATTATTATAACATATTATAAATATAAATAAATGATCATCCTTTATTCTTCCTTCATTCTTTCTTTAATTTTTCTGTGCCACCATTCCTTTGGTGTTAGTCCTGCAGAGAGTGGTCCCACAGTGAGTTGGCCATGGCTAGTTGGCTATGGTGAGTTGGCCAGGGTGAGTTGGCCGTGGCAAGTTGTCATAGACCTGTTTTAGGTATGGGATACAGAAATACACCAACCTGCATTCATTCCTTCTATTTCTTTCCTCCCCACCCCTTCCCATCATCCTCTGCCCCCAGGTCTTCTCTACAGAGGATACTCTTATGTGGGGCATGCAGCCAATTCATGACTCTGATCTATGCAATGGCAATGAACGTTGATGATGATGATATACCACATACTTTTTAATCTTGTGGATATTCTTTTATCATGTCTGTGCGAGGAACAGAAAGGACCACCATCTTCTGTGAGTAACTTGGAAAAAGATACCCTGGGATTTTTTCCATGACACAGATCAAAAACTGGAGCATCACATCCACAAAAAATGAAGCCTGAACACAAGACCAAAACAAGCACAGATCAACCAGGAACGTCCCTTCCCCCATTCGCACGCCATGCACCAATTGATAATACTTTCCCCAACGCATGTATCCTGTAGCCCCATAACAATTTTCTTATCAGAAATATTGAATTTCCTTCCTCTCTCCACCGCCCCCCTCCCCAACACTTTGTTAATGCCATTTCCGAATGGCTATTGAGCGACACTGGTCTAACTTTCATACCTTGCATTTGTGCAGCAACAGGGATATTGATCCACAAACCCACACAAACTCTGAGCTTTTTTTTTCTTTTTTTGGTATATAGATAGAGAGATAGATATGGATAATTCAGCAGAATGGGTCTCTTTTGAAATTACTCCGGCTATCGAGGGGAGATTAATTCCCGCGTTTTTCTCCTTTCAGCATCTCTTTTCTGATTCATGGATATCAGAGGATAAATTAGTGCTGTACATAACCAAACAATATGATCTTACGGTCGGATTTTTTTATATTTTTTGCACGGCCTCTGTTATCTGAAAACAAAGCAGCAGATGGCGCCTGTTTTTTCCTCTCCTAGATTTCTTTCTTTTTAAATGAAAAGCCTGAAAAAGCTAAGCCACAGAACCAGGATGGCTCATTGCTCCGAGGATGCGCTTGGTTATTATAAGAAAACGGAAGGAAGGAAAAAAAAACCGCTTAGCGTGGCGTAATCCTTCAAGGAGTGTGATCGGGAAGGGGTTATCTATTCTCGCTTATCAAAATTTGAGACAACTTGGGGTTTGGGAAGGGGAGGTGTTACATCCCCTTCCCCTGGCATCAGATGTGCTCCCTCTTCGATTGCTTTGTAATGAAATGTGTAACTATTTATGGAGCTCAGGCTCCGAATGGTATGCATTTCTTTCACATGAATTCATTACCAGGTTAAAGTTTGCATGCCTCCTTCGATTGTGAGCCGCACCAGTTGCCTCTTTGCTTCCATGTGCAATCCAAGGTGCTGGTTGCTACCTACAAAGCTCTATATGCCATAGGAACTGTTTACTGGTTACCCTGACTCACCTACGGGATTGGTGTGCTACAAATTCCTTTGATTAAACGTCATTTCTCAGGACTTCAGAAGAGTGCCTTTTCTATGTCGGCTCCCCCTCAAAATCCAGATTCTCACCACCTGTCAAGATCCAAAAGGACATTTATGTATAAGGAGGGGTGTTCCATTATATTATGCAGGCCGTTTTATACAGTAAAAATTAGGCCATGTAGATCTTGACACATTTACACATTTTCTATTGCAAGGTCGCGGAGAGGGCGAAGGGGGGAGGTAGAAGCGGCAACTTCTTATCTTGTTTTCATTCCTTTCAAGTTTAGTTCTCATGAGAATCTTTTTGGGCGCTTCGCACCTGGGATGGGAAGTGTCTTCAGAAGTCATTGGACTCCTTTTTGAAATGGTTGGACGGTAATTAACATGTGATAATTAATGGGGTGGAACTTTAAGTTTTACTTGGGGGAAGAAATCCCGGAAGCTTTAGATTCGGGATTTCAACAGACCGTACCAGGACAATGTCTTCAATAAAATCTTATTCTTTGGACTTTGCTTCTCTGGATTTCTGATTGCATTGGTGATGTTGTGTGGAACCCTGACACCACCCTCTCCACTGTTGTTTAGAAGAGCTGTGAAGTCCTGGCTGTTCGCCCAGACCTTTTTGGCGAGAGCGAGTGAGACCTCCTCACCTCGTTGCGCTTGTCATCTTTTTATCTATTTTTTATTTATCTTCCTTTTTTTTTTTAAAGGGCCATGGTGGCATATTGGTTAGAGTGCAGTGTTACGGACAAACTCTGCCCACAGCCAGGCGTTCGATCCTGACCAGCTCAAGATTGACTCAACCTTCTGAGGTTTGTAAAGTGAGGACCCAGATTGCTGGAGGCAAGATGCTGACTCTGTAAATCGCTTAGAAGGGGCTGTAAAGCAGAGGTGAAATTCAGCTGGTTCTACCAGGTTCGCTAGAACTGGTAGTAAATTTTCTAAGTAGTTTGGAGAACCGGTTGTTAGAAGAAATCTCCTTTTGTTTTTTTCCATTTTACAGGGTTAATCCTGTAAGTGAGGCAGGAAAAAAAACCATTATGATGTTCTTTGTAGCCTAATCTTTATTTGCCCTGCTTATAGAAACTGCCCTCCCAGTCACATGACACCCCCAGCCACGCCACCAAACCATACCCACAGAACCTGTAGTAAAAAAAAAATTGAATTCCACCACTGCTCTAAAGCACTATTAGATATGTTTAATTGCTATTGCTATTATGTTTTAGTTATGATTTAACACTAACATCTTTGTATGATTGTTGTGAGATGACAAGACTCATTGAGAATCAGGTGGCACAGAAGTTATTTATTATCATTTTTATTATTTTTATTATTATTATTTCATGGATATACACAACAACACTATGCTGTTATACCACCTTTTGGATTGTTCTTCTCCATCTAAGCCAGCAACCCAGGGATTTCCTATCATCTCTTAAGTATCAAAGCACTAACCAGGTATAATCCTACTTAGATTTATTTTATTTTAGCAGCTAAGATCAGCTAGAAGTGCTCATCTAATTTGGCATCTATTATTAGGCACCCTCTAACATAGCTAACTGAATGGCTAAATGTTTGTCATCTTGACCTGCCCCCTGATCATCATCCATGAGTCTCCCAAACAGATCACTCTAGGGATCTATTTGATCTTATATATCCACTTTATCTGCTGGCTTCCCCTTCTTCTCCAGCGAGGTGCTAGTCTCTTTATATAGCTAAAGGATGCCTTGGAACATGAAGGCAGACACTGGAAAAAATGGAAAGAACACACAGGACATCACGATGAATTCACGGAACGCATATTCACAGATTAATTCTTGTACACAATGAAACTATCCATCAAAATCAACACTGCCTTCTGGATAAGGCAACTCTTGTGCCAAGAATATTTCCACCAAGAACAAAAAGCTGTCCTGCCATCTTATTTTTAACCAAGAAAAGTACGTATTTCCAAAAGTATCTGAAAGAATTAATTATCCCCAATACAAATACCTTCAATGGTACAAGGAGAGAGAGCCTATCGCAGAGTTCCCTTGGGAGAATAATCAGACAATAGGCTAAAGAAAACTGCCCCGTAATGTTTTTTGTTCAAGAAGGTGTGTTAATCCGATGCAAGAAAAACAACCAGAGACTGGTGTCACCTTAAAACAGAGTTTCAAGACCTTGGCAACTTTAAGACAGGTAAGAGCAGCTGAAGATAATTTGGTGCCAGTGATGAAGAAAAAAAGGATAATGACTGTTACTTTTCCATTCCATATAAAGGTAAAACATTTTCCCCTGTCCAGTTGTGTCCGATTCTAGGAGGCAATCCTTATCTCCATTTCTTAGACAAGGGAGCCAGCATTGCCCAAGAACAATTCTGCGATCAGGTGGCCCGGCATGACTACCGAGGCACGCAAAACTCTGTTACCTTCCCACCAAACTGGTACCAATTTATATACTCACATTTCCATGCTTTCAAACTGCTAGGGGGAGGAGTGAGGCAAGTGATGGGAGCTCGCCCCATCACGCAGTGCCGGGTCTCAAACCTTTCCAGCTGACAAGCTCAGCAACTTTAACTGTGTATAACTTTATTCCATATATAAAGTCCAGTTCACCAGAAGTTGAACTTTTGTTCAACACTGAAGTACTATAGAGATAATATTCCCGCTATTCCTACACATTTTATCTCAGAGTAGAACCAGAATTGACAATATAATATGGATTTGATATCAAATGAGGATGGAACTGGCTAAAGAATGCCTACTGAGGTGGTCTTAACAAATGAATCGTTTTAAGAGGGGAAGGGATTTCTTGCTTTAGCCTTTTTGGCACATATAACAAGAACATCTAGCATGCCTACTCACTCAACCAACCTTATCCACAATCCCCCCAAAAATGGAATCTCCCTTTTTTCTATATATTATATGGCATCACCCATTTTTTTTAATCTTTGATAAGTGCAATGATTGAAGGATGTGACTTAGCAGGAGCTAGCAGAAATACCACACTGTGTGTGTTGTGACATCATAAGCACATTTGAGCTCAGATATATGAATTTATGGAACACCCTTGCTGCCCAAAATTGAATGAGCACGTCGCCACAACGTGCCCGCTCTCCACAAATTAGCATCCCAAGCGGGCGGTTTAACCATTGTAGTTATTGGCTTTCTGTGCTATTGGTGAAACAAAACAAATGAATGCCATTTTGATGGGACAACGCACACACTTCCAACACGTTGCCCATGCAAATTTCCTGTTGGAAAGCGTGGCACCATGGAGGATGGCTGCTTGGATGGGGTGGGGGACACCAGAAACCTCAGGTGTCATGAAAGGAGAAGAAATAGGGTCTGGATCCACATTTATTTTATTTATTTATTTTACAAAATTTATATACCGCCCCACTCCCGAAGGACTCGGGGCAGTGTACAGCCAATCTAAAAACCGAACATATAAAAGTTAAAATACAATTAAGAACAAATTAAATCAATGGCCAGAAACCCAATTATAAAAGTAAAAAATTTAAACCACTAACCAATTAAAATCTAGTAAATTTAATTTAAATTTTAAATTTTAGAATTTAAAACCCCGCTAAGTATTAGGCCAGATTGGCTTGTTGGAATAAATGGGTTTTTAATGCACGCCGGAAGGTCCGCAGGTCCGCAATGGTCCGAATCTTAATTTGTTCCACATGGAGGGTGCAGCCACAGAGAAGGTTCGTACCCTCGGGGCTGTCAGACGACATCGTCTTGACAGTGGAACCCCAAGGAGGCCTACCCTGTGGGAGCGCACCGGTTGGCTGGAGGCTGACGGTGGCAACAGGTGGTCCCATAAGTACCCGGGTCTTACATGCTGAACCCAAAACTAAACACATTTTAGTGAAGTAGGTTGGGACAATCCAGCCTATAGGATGAATTTGTGTTGTATTTGGGTTAATATGGCGAAGAGAAGGATTCGGGTGACATGATAGCTGTCTTCCAATACTTAAGGAGCAGTCACAGAGATGGGGGGGTGGGGGGTTGACTTATTCTCTAAAGCACCTGAAGGCAGGACAAGAAGCAATGGGTGGAAGATTATTAAAGAGAGATCCAACTGAGAACTGAAGAGAAATTTCCCGATAGTGAACAATTCATCAGTGGAACACTTGCCTCTCAAGAGTTATAGGTGCTCCAGCACTGAAAGTCTTCAAGAAAAGCTTAAGTGCAGTTAGTCAAGACAAAAGAAGATTACATTTGATGAGATTTCAAATCCTTTGGAAGCCCTCTTTTAAAACTGGGCTTTTCCAAAAGAAGCCTTTTCATTTTACTGTAACACTTGACACCTTCCCAGCTTTGCCATCACATGTGGCTTATATTTCTCCCTTTAGCCCACTTCGACGTGCTTTTAAGACGTACCTGATCAACCAGTAAAAATTACATACAATGCAAATGGTGTTCGAGACAAGTTTTTACTGACTTAAAGAGCAAGCTATAAAATGATAACAAATAGGATTGTTTTGATTTAGTGCTGTTTAAAAACACAAGTGACACACGCACACACACACACACAAAACCTCTCACTCCAAATGTATGACAGGAGTTAAACGTAGTGTTGCTGCCACCTCAAGGTCTGGGAAGAAAAGTGTCACGCTTTATTTTCACTCGCTCCTATCCAGTTCGTTTTAGTGACACAATCAAGTGTGTACGTGGAGAGGCCTTGTGAAACTATGTCGCCTTGTAAAATCTCAGAGTGATTCAGCCTTGTCGGTTCAAAAAGACGGGCTTATTTCATACAGAGCACAGTCCTGACTGCTGGAGAATGGATTCTTACAGTTAAGACAAGCAAGAGGGAAGTATATGTAAATTAACCCCAAAAAATGAAATAAGAGTGTTGTTGTTTTTTTAAATCACTTGGAGAACATATAGTGAATTACAATGAATTCTAGGAAATTAAACTTAGGCTGCTAGTAAAGTCCAGGAAGGTTTCTTTTCTCGGAGGTTGCTAATAAGTCACAAACAGTTAATGAAAGCAATTAGGATAAATAAGGAGGAGATGGTGACAGTACTCCTGCAAAAAAACGATTTCACTGCAGGAAGGTTGTGCTAATAGTATACGATGGATACTACTAGGCCCAGGTGTTAGGAAATGTTTTTTTTTTTCTCCAATAAAATGTTTGAAACAACAACAAAAAAAACAAATTTTCCTCTATGCAGGCATGCATATATACACAAATGCACCCACATTTTTTTAAATAGCATTTCTGAATTGCTTTTAAAATGGTTTAAATTGCTGTTCTTGTTATTATTATTTTCTTTCCCTAGTATGCATCTCTCCCTCACCCACCTCCCCACCAGCTGCTCAGAACTGCTGCTCTGAAAACAACCCATCAAAGGAGTTACAATGTCTTCAAGAATTTCCTTCTGAAAGAAAAGTGAGATGCCACTAAAGTGACAGAGCATCAAAGAGATTATTGCGTAATTAAAAAGGCAACGCAAATGCTTTGGCTACTTTGTTAACTAAAGTTAATGCAAAACCTCATCCATCCATAAGGATCTTGTTAACTTATGTCCTTTTTCAAAAGGATCGCTTCTGTTCAATTGAAAAGAGAAGAACTGCAAAAAAATAAATGAATAAACCTTTTGCAGAGCAGTGCCAATGAATCTCAGAAATGCCCAAATTAATGTTGAGTTATTCTCAAGCCTCACTCCAATCAGTGCAAGGGAGGAAAAAGGAAGGTAATCCTCGGCTTACAATCTTTCGTTTAGTGAGTTTTCAAAGTTACCACGGCACTGAAACAAAGTGACTGAAAAAACCATTTTTCAGATTTGCAGCATCCCTGCGGTCACGTGATCAAATTTTGGATGCTGGGCAACTGACATGTTATTTATGACAGTTGGCTTCCCGGAGTCATGTGAACTTCTAACAAACAAAGTCAATGGGCAAGCCAGATTCAAGAAACAATTTGTGATCAACTTAGCAACTGTAGTGGAAAGGAAGTTTGTAAAATGGAGCAAAACTCAACAAGTGTTTTGCTTAGCAACGGAAATGTTGGGTTCAGTTGTGGTCATAAGTCAAGGACTACCTACATTACACTAGTTCAGTTGTATGGCACTCAGCCTTCATCTGATGGGCCTGATCCTCTAAATCCGTGATGGCAAACCTATGGCGCAAACCTGTCGCACAGGTGGCATGCAGAGCCATCTTGTTGGGCACACAAGCTGTCAGCCAACCTACTCCAGCTGAGCATGCACCTGCAATTGTGCATGCATGCATGCGCAATTGCAGAGACCCAGTTGGTCTTTGGGCCTCCACTGTGCATGCGCGTAATTGCAGCAGGAAATCCAGCTGGTCTTCGGAGCTCTCCTGCACATGCACATGCGATTGCTCATGTGTGCGTGAGTGCCTGCGCGCAAAAGCTGCATGCATGCACAGATGGTGCGGTTGCACAGCGCAGCGCACATGAAGGAGCTGCATGCAAGTGCGAATGGCACTTGCAAAGCGGCACTCAGTAAGTTAAAGGTTCGCCACCACTGCTCTAAATACTGGGCAAGCCATGCGAATAGAAAGCAGTGAATAGATTTAAAAAAAAATAATAAAAAAAAAATTAAAAGAGTTTTTTAAAAAATCTCAACGTAGCCTGGTGATCAAACCCAAAGCAACCAGCAACAATACAAACAAAAAGCGGCTGCCAGATAAACGTGTGTGCGATAAACTCCCCGCTTTGAGGTGCAGCTATGGGCGTTCACACGACTCAACTGACCTGGCTACACCTATATACACACACACGCCAGGCTTGGGGAGGTTTTAAAGCGGGCCCGTCTAATAGTGCTGGTTACCGCCACGGCTTACGGTACCAGAGAAGCGGGACCGCTCGCCCGCCCACCAACCCCCCCCCCGCCCCCCCAGAAGCGGGTTAAGAGCGTCGTGCGAACGCAGATCGATAGAGGACGAGAGAGGCAGGGAGGGAGGGAGGGTGGGAGGAGAGCGCGCATGCGCTTCCCGCCCGCCCGGCCTCGCGCGCGCCTTCCGGTCTCTATGGTAACAGGCGGGCGCGGGAGGGGGGGAGAGAGCGGCCAGAAGAGAAAGTCGGAGACGGGAACTTTCACTCCGCCCCCTCCCCCGGCCACCTGACCTGGCCCCGCGTGGGTCACGTGACCGCCTTTCCATCGTCGCCATTTTGAAGTGGAGTGGCTACCGCAGAGAAGGAGGAGAAGGAGGAGGAGGGAGAGCCGGGGGTAGGAAAAGGGAAGGGGGCGGCGAGGGGGGGGGGCAGCCGGGATCGGAGAGAGAGAGGGGGGAGGATCTCGAAAACGGCTCTTCCCCTCCCGCGGCTCAGCCGGAGAGACCCGTCGGGCGAGGGGGCTGCCGTTTTGCGGGAGACATCGGCGGTTTGGGAGGAGGAGGGGGGGGCGTCTCCCCGGAGCCCGTTTCTCCCGGCAGAAGGTGATCCTCTCCTCCCACCCATCACCTTCCCCGCCTTCGGTTCACACGAGGGCGCTTGGCCAGGCGGGCTCCTTTCACGCCACGAGACGAGCGTGGCGTGGCGTGGCGTGTTTGCCGCGAGGTTGGTCTGGCTGCGGGGCAGAGAAAGACCCAGAAAAAGGGGGGCAGAGCCCCTCCTGCGGGGATAAGGGCGTCGTGGGAACAGACGTGGGGGAGGGGTGGGTGGGGGAGGGGTGGTCCCCAGCGGGTCGGATCCTGACGTTCATTATTCACGAGTTTTTCCCCCATTCGCGACAAGTGAGGTGTGGATAATAATAATAATAAATACAATCTCTTTTTCTCCCTACGGATTTGACCTATTTGCTCAATGAGACATGCCTCCCAGATGCCTGAGATGGCAGTTCTTAGAATAATTCCCAACCCATAGAAGCGTTTGGCTGGGAATGTTTGGATTTGTAGTCTAAACCAGGGGGCCTCGACCTTTTGCATCTCAGGGACCACTAAATTCATAATTTTAGATCTTGTGGACCACTAATATAATCTGCCTAATGACCGATCCCTGATTTAGTGCAAAATAAAAAATGCAAATAATTTTTCTGTGGACCATCAAAATGTCCTCACGGACCACTAGTGGTGCATGGACCACTGGTTGGTGACCGCTGGTCTAAACCCCTCTGGGGGCTGGAGGAGGGGGGGGAGAGGTAGAGAGACTGGTCCAGCCTGTCAGACTCCTTCCTTAAATGGTCAGTTGTGAAGATTCCGCCCCCCCCCCCATTCCTTTGCTTGCCATGGCAGGTAAATGCACCTGTCCTTCAAGATTTTCCCTGGTTTTATAGTGGGGTTTTTTTTCTACAAAGGTCCTCCCAATTGGGTTTGGTGTGTGAGCTGTGCCAATAGAACTTGAATTAAATTGGTGCTTCCTATTTAAAAAAAAATTAAAGGCTATTGCTTTAAAGTCTCTGAACCTTCCTTCAGGACCAGTTTTTGTAGCTTCATGAAAGGATTTCATTTGGCTTCAGCTTCTCATACATTTTGCATACATCCTCTGCTCGTCCTTCTCTGTCCTCGTCTGCCTTGAAAGCAAAGCACTAATTTTAAAATCCTGTGAAATTATCCCATCATTTAGCCTCAGTTGAATTGTCATATATAAAAGGGATAGGAGGAATGTAGCTAGTTAGATTTAGGTAGCACAGGCTATAAAATGCCAATGAAGGAATTGGAAACCATGTTGTCTAGGTTTTTTTTATTGTAATTTATAATTTTCTGACGGGAATTCATCACTGCCAAATTCCAATCCACCTAAGATGTTTGCGGACAGTGTTATTAGAATATTTCACAATCAAAACGTTATTTGAGTTATGTTATGCCTTGCATTTAGTAGCTCAGGGCAGTAGACACAGTATTCTCTCTGTTTTCCTGTAAGGTAGGTTGGGCTGAGAGAAAGTGACTTCCCCAAGTCCCTAGTGACTATTTGATTGAAAGTGAACTCAAATCTAGAGCTTCCTAATCCAATATAGTAACCATCATGTTATGCTACCTCTCTAAGCTAGAAGAAAATCTATAAATTGCAGTTGGCCAAGAATGATGGCATGGATATTGATATTGTTACAGCTTGTTGCTTACTGATTGCTTTCCAAGCTAATTCAAGATGCTCAATGTTAGGGTGCAAAACTTTCTATCATGGTTGATTTGCCCTAAATTATGAAAGGCTTTGTGAACTGGTTTGATGTTGTAGTTAAAAGCATCCAAACTAGGATACGTTTCTAGTTCTGCTTTAGGTTCAAAGCCAGCTGGATGACCTTGGGCCAATCACTCTCAGCCATTGGAAGAAGATAACTGGCTGTCAAAGCCACCTCTGAAAATGTTGCCAGCAAAAAGGCAGGGTCTCATCCAGACTGTTGCCAAGAATCAAGACTGATTTGAAAACGAATATAATAATAGGCTTTCCACACTCCTTGGTCTTTAATAGATAACATTTTTATTTCTAAAATAAAATGTTGCATGATACTGTAGAAAAGATGGATTTCTTTCTTCTACTCTAAAGAGATACTTAATCGGCTATATTTTTGTCCCAGATTACTGCCATGAATGTTTTGAGTTAGCATGAGGAGAGAATTCACAAGGAAGATGCAAGGGCTCCACTGACAGTTGTTCCGATGAACGATGCTGTGCAGTGGCACATGGGAACATCAGCAATAATCACCTGTAATAATAGAGCAGAAGAGCAGCTAAGAAGAGAGTTGGAACTGGCAAGACAAAAAATTGTCTCCGAACCCTTTCCCTCTTAAACCATCTGTTAGACTGGCAAGAACCTGGTAAGTCCATCATGTGAAAGATGATGATGCTGTCCATTCAGTCATGTCCGACTCTTGATGATTCTTTGAGTCAGATCCCTCCACATCTTCCAGTCTTGCACTATTTCTTTTGAGTTTTTCTGTGTTCTGCTTGCTGTCGGCATTATTAGTGTCTAGCCACTATGTTCTTTAGTGGCCTGCTTTTCTTTTACTGCTAACTCTTCCAAACGCAGTTGCTTTCTCCAGTGAATCTCCGAGTCCTTCAGGAGAGGGGACGGTATAAAAGTCCTGATGAATAAATAAATAAATCCCCCCGCATGACATGGTCAAAGTAAGCACGATGCAGCTTTATGATTTTGTCTGCTAGTGATATGTCTGGGGTTATGCGCTCCAGTACTTGCTTGTTAGTCCTCTCTGCTGTCCAGAGATATTCTCCAGCATCACATGTGAAAGGCCATGTCTCAATTAAAGAAGCACCCTGTTCTTGCAGTTAATTGCACATTCAACTTGCTAATGATGAAAGAGACCATCTTCTATATCAGTGGTCCCCCAGGGACCAGTTCCAAGGGGAGAGCTTTTTCTTCTGGACCGGAGGCAATACACATGATGCCTGTAGCCAACAGATGGGGCTTGTCTTGTCTGCGCAGACTGGTTTCTGCCGATCCATGGGACCGGGAGTTGGGGATCCCTGTCCTATACTATCATAGCCAGCAAAATGAAACAGACATATTTAAAGTCCCAAAATATAAATCTTTTTTTTCTCTGTTCTTTTAGAAGCTGAAAGTTTCCCTCTGCAGTCCAAGTATGAATTTATTGTTTGTTTATTGCCATTGTAGGTATTATGGAAGAAGGCAGTAACATCATTGCTCTAATCTCAAATCTGAGGGAACAGGAAGCCGTTCTGATTTCCGAAGCCATCGTAAGCTCGTCTGCGGAGAACACCGATGACCCGCTGAAGGGTAAACCCGATCCTCTCATCCAGGTCATTCAAAAGCTCAGCAGAATTGTCGAAAGTGAAAAATCGCAGAAATGCGTCCTAATCGGGAAGAAACGCTTGTACCCTGACAGCCCCCACCTGCCGGAGGTCCCACCCAAAGCCCTGGAACTGCCCGCTCTGGGCACCATCAACATAGAAGACTATTACACGATGGATGATCCTCCGCAGAGCAAAAGGAAAGTCCTTTGCTACGAGTGCAGCCTCTGCAAGTCGGTCTCGCCCACTCTTCCCCTCTTGCAGGAGCACATCAAGCAACACGGTCAGCAGAACGAGGTCATGCTCATGTGCTCGGTCTGCAGCTTCACCACGCGGAGTGTAGAGGATTTTGAAAGTCACATTCGAAGCCACCCGGAGAACAGCAGCAAAATCCATGCTCTGTTGAAGGAAGAGCATTCCATTGGCCCGCCGGGTACCACTTTGCCCGGGCCGGTAGAAAAAGTCATTGTCGGTGCCGATCAAGGGATGCTGCCTCCCCAAGGGCCTGAGAAGGGGAGGCGGAAATGGTACACCTATGAGCAATACGGCATGTACCGGTGCTTGATCTGCAGCTACACGTGCGGACAGCAAAGAATGTTGAAGACGCACGCTTGGAAGCACGCCGGCGAGGTGAACTGTTCGTATCCCATATTTGAGGAAGAGAAAGAAGAGCAAGTCGCCTTGTCGGATTCGGCCACGTTGGATACCGTCGTCCTCTCCCTAGACAGTAACGAACCAGGGCTCTGCAACAGCCAGCCTGTACAACTTCACATTTGCAGCCCCGAGCCGACGACTTTCAAAACTGAAGAACCCGTCAAAGAAGAATCGCCCCTCAGTCAGCCAGCTGCACTGTCCCCCGCAGACCAATTATTATTAGAAGAGAACACGTCACATGAAGAACTCGACCCAGATCATTTGGGGGCCGACAGCTTGCTTTCTTCGGCCCAGAAAATCATTCACTGCAGCCCGAACAAAAAGGGTCACGTTAATGTCATCGTGGAACGCCTGCCCAGCGCTGGAGAGCCTGTCTTGCAGAATGAAGTCATGGATAATGTCTTGCATTACTCCGTGGACGCCGCCCCTGAACACCCTCCAGCTGGACGGGATGCGTCGGAGGACGTTTATCACCTGGATAAGAATTCGATTGAAATCGAAGAAGTTATCATTGGGTGGAGCAGCACGGAAAAGGCTGAAGAGAACGTGACTCCCGGCCGTGCTAAAACAGCCGACGAAAATGCTCCACCTGCCCGGAGGAGAACCAATTCAGAGTCTTTGAGGCTGCACTCGCTAGCGGCCGAAGCCCTGGTTACTATGCCGATCCGAGCCGCGGAGCTTGCCAGATCGAGCTTCCGGGCTTTTGCCGATGTGAGTCCTTTAAGTTCGGAGGCTGGGCAGAGGCCTCCTGACGGTGGCTATTTAGGCCATTCTAAACGGATCGCCACCCTGAAGACGGAGGAATTGAGTAGCCTGAACCAAGAGGAACGAGCTTTCGTGGAACTGCAGAAAGATAAATCGGAGCTCCCCGAAGGCCCCATTAAAATGGGCATCAGTATGTCTCTGCTGACCGTGATTGAGAAATTGAAAGAGAGGACAGACCAAAATGCTTCCGATGATGACATTTTGAAGGAGCTGCAAGATAACGTCCAGTGCCAACCGTCCGGGGATGCTGGCGTGCTGGGAAGCAGCCTGGTGGAATACATCCCCGATGCGGAACGGCCCTTCCGCTGTCGCTTATGCCACTACAGCAGCGGCAACAAAGGGTACATCAAGCAACATTTGCGGGTCCATCGGCAGAGGCAGCCTTACCAGTGTCCGATTTGTGAGCACGTCGCCGACCACAGCAAGGATTTGGAAAGTCACATGATCAACCACTGCAAAACCCGAATGTACCAGTGCAAGCAGTGTGAGGAATCCTTTCATTACAAGGTGAATAGCTGCGCTTTGTGTTAAATCAAAGGCCCGGCCCCGAAACGACCAGCTTGGGTGCTTAGAATTAAGTGAATTGGTGGGGGCAGGTAGGTGGCAAGTTGGGGTCCTCTGCTCGTTTTATACAAACGGAATTGCAAACGAACTTTTTTCAGGCTGTCAAAAGCATTATTATAAATTCTTTAGAATTGATCATCTTGATTAGATTTCTATATGGCTGCAATCATAAGATTGGTGTATTGTGGTTTATGAATACATCATTGCTTAAGCTCCCAAACATACAAGTGAAGCAAATGTAGTTTGTTTAGATCAGTATTTTCCAAATCTGGCAACTTTTAAAAAAAAAGTGCGGACTTCAACTCCCAGAATTCTGAACTGGTGAAATCAACATGCCAGGTAGGCTGAGATCTGGCATGTTGGTTGGGGAATTCTGGGATATGAAAGTCCACATAACTTTTAAAAGTTGCCAAGTTTGGCAAAACGCTGATTTAGATTGAAAATTATCTCCAGTTATCTCGTAGGATTTCCTATAACCCATCTTACTACTAACTTCCCCCACGTTCTCTTCACACCAGAATTGGGCATTGACCGAGTTTACACATGCTGTGTGAACTAAGCTGTTTTCGACTTTTAAACTGTGATTGACAATCCAGCAAGATGGAAGCATCCAACCAATGTTGGGTTCAGTGACCAAACTGCTGTTAAATTGTGGTTTTGAGTCATGCACGGACGTTTTTGGTTCATCCACTTGTCATTCATGCTTGTGGCATAAAAGAATGCCCAACTGAGTTAGGGGTGAGAGAGACGAACAACCTCATTTTAACATTTATGTGACTTGTTTTGTGTTCCAGAGTCAGCTGCGTAGTCATGAAAGAGGGCAGCACTGCCTCCCAGATACATGTGCCACCCCAACCTTTGACGGCTTAATGGCTTGCAGTGAAGCAGATGAAAGAGTTGGTACTGTCTATCTCCTTGGCTAGTTTTGTGGATTTGGATTGGGTTCCTCATGCCAGGCCATGGCTTTCATCTGAGTGATTGTGAAAATGGCCAGGATGCACTTTCACTTTCTCTCTCTCTCTCTCTCTCTCTCTCCTGTAGTACCCTCCAATATGCTACACTACTCCATATATTTGGCTCTGCTGGCTGGCAATTTCAGGAGTTATAAACCTGGTAGATCTAGAGCCAGTGTTTCTCCATCTCAGTGACTTTTAAGAGCTGTGGACTTCAACTCCCAGAATTCCACAAGTCTTAAAAGTTTGCTGACTTTGAGAGGCGTTGCTTTAAAGCAGGGGTCCCCAACCTTTTGGATCTCAGGGACCACTGGATTCATAATTTTAAATCTTGTGGACCACTAATATGATCTGCCTAATGACCAGCCCCTGATTTAGTGCAAAATAAAAAACGCAAATAATTTTTTTGTGGACCACCAAGATGTTCTCGTGGACCACTGATTGGTGACCGCTGGTTTAAAGCACGGGGGGTAGTCTCCAAACTTGGCCACTTTAAGATTGGTGGACTTCAACTCCCAGCATGAACTTCCATTCAACTCCCGTGCTGGCTAGGGAATTCTGGGAGTTGAAGTCCACAAGTTGCCAAGCTTGGAGACCGCTGCTCTAAAGGGTGCCAGTTTGCAAGAAGGCCAATGTGAAGTCATTCTTTATTTCTTTCCCCAGATGCAAATAGAATCTGGCATCTTGGGGTGGGGGGAGACTCCTTGGAGAATAGAGAGAAGGGAATGTTTCTCCGCTGTCCTTATGTAAGGCCCTTTTCTCACTGCATAATGATGAATTATTCGAGGGCGCAACACAGGGTGGGACATTCTTTTCTTATTCCTTCATCTGGAGGCAGAGATTAGTGTTTGTCTACATTTTTTTCTTGTTTGGGCACTGCTTTAAAAAAAAAGGAGGGGCTGGAGAGATGGTTCCTGCCTGGTCTAGTATCTTAAAGTACCATTTTATTTCAAAACCTGCCTGTCAGAAGTCTGCCTTCACTTCACGCCATTTCCTTTTTAATTGTATTCCTTAAATGAGAACGCTAGCTTTCCAAAGCCTTTTGGAAGCCCTTTTGCAATCAAATTAAGATAACAATTGCAGGAAGGAAAACCTCTTGTCAAACAGATGCAGCCTCTATAAAAAAAAACAAACCCCAAAGTTTATGGCACAGCATCTGCTTGTTGTGTCAATTGCTTGAGTAGGAACACACTTTCCTGCTTAGAAAATCATCAGCATCCTTCCCTGTATTCTATTTGCAGCTTTTAGAGGGTTCTCACGATTTGGTGCGAATTAGGCCCTTGTAGAAAAACCAGTTGTTAAGGATGGTCCTGCATTTGGAGAACGAGTACACAGTGGAATGTTGTGAGAGTGGTGTGGTATAATACACAAAACACTATGCAGTTACACTGAGTAGTAAAATAGGTTTTTACTTTAATGGAAATAGAGATTTAGCAATGTCCATCAGTCAGTCCAAAGTCATACACAGTCAAGTCAGTCAGTCTTCAAACAGTTCAGTTCAGTTCAGGGTCTCAAAGTCCATTACCAAATACACAGTTCGATGCAATCAGCAAACACAGTATACAAGCTGGTTAACACAAGGCTCTTCTTTAGTGACAAACACCCTGCATTCAGTAATCCACAATCAGCAATCCACACTCTAGTAACCCACTTCCAGTAATCCACAATCACAAGTGATTCTGGCTCCTTTTTATTGCTGCTTGATTGAATCAGCAGCCAATCGCATTTTTCTTTAAAGCTATAGTGCACTTAAAGGTGAAGTAACAAACAAAGTAACAATCCTGGTTTATATATTGCCTACCCAACTATTGTTAGTTTTTAAATTCATAACCAGTGTTGAAGGAGAACGAACGTCTTCTGGTGTTCTTATTACAGGGGACAAGATTGCGGTCCAGAAACTTTACCGTTGCGACATTTGCGATTACACGAGCACAACGTATGTCGGAGTGAGGAATCACAGACGGATTCACAACTCGGATAAGCCATACAGGTGTGAAGAGACCTGTATTTTTATATCCAGGGAATTTAAGCCTGTTTTGTTTCGTTTGTGTGGTGTTGTTTTTTTAAATGGTTCCCTTGCAGAAGCCGAGCGGGCAATTTGAAATATTCTGATTTTTGAAGAAAGGCATAAATGATCAGGGACTTGTTCTTGCAACATACTTAGAATCCTCCAACCTTTTGCTCACTGTTTCCTACGCCACTGCTTGTCATAGAGATTGATTGATTGATTGATTGATTGGTTTAAATTTATATACCGCCTCTCTCCTGAGAAGGGACTCGGGGCGGTGTACAACCTTCTAAAAAGAAACAATGAATAAATAACAATTAAAAACCAAGTAAAAGAATTAAATTGAGTGGTTGATTAAAAATTATAAAAATTATAAAATCATTTGAGTTCAACAACAACAAAATGCACCACCAACAATATTTTATTCCATGCCACAGGTCTAGAAGGGGATCTTAATTCTTAAACTTCCTTAAACATGGAACTTTTTATGCATTTGAAGAATAATTATTCCAGAACAACATCTTAGCAAAACAAAACTTTTCCTTTGTTTTCCTAGATTCCCTTCAAGTTTAAAAAAAACAATTAGATATTAAAAAATAATATATTGTCTATTGATAATTTGGCTTGAAGCAGCACCAAATTTAGTAGTGGGAACAAAAGATAATCTCTTTTCCTTGGCAGAATTCAAATCTAAATTTTACCCACTAAATTATTAAAGCCAGTAGGTTCAGGCCAGCTTTTTAGAGAGAGTCCATTTGCAAAACACACGTGAGCATTTAAAATATCCTATTTAAAACATTTCAGAGAGAGAGGGCTTGAAAGCAGTCAACTGAGGTTTGTCAAGCGGAAGTCACCACTGAGGATCATTTTCGAGATTGCATTCTAAAGTAACGTAAGGGGTTTGAACTATAAATAAATCTAAATCTTTTTTTTTTTTAATTTAATTGCTTAATTCAGTTACAGGGCTACAGTCCCTCTATTTCCCCATCGTGTCATATTAAACAATTTAGCAATCGTTTTTGCAAAGGCTGTGGGGTTTTGGGACTTTGGCAGCCCTTTGTCTCTCTGCTTCCTTGCTTGAATAGGTTGCCAACCTCGATAGGATTTTTGACTCATGATTTTTAAATTTTGCCAGTCTTGAATGGCAGCCGTCTCTTCATAAACTTGACCAGCCTTTTTCCCCCAACAGTCACTTCCAGAATTCCCCAATCAGAATTTTCTTTCTATCCCAGCAAAGAAAATGAGCTTGGAAGTAAAGGGAAGGCCATGTTTGACTATTGGATTGCAAGTGATCAAGCCTAGAAGCGTTGCTAATTTTCCCAAACCATTTTTTTTTTTATTTTTAACTCGGGGGCATTAAAATGCCAAAGTTGGGGAGAGGTGGGGACGACACAAGACTGCTGGACTCAATCCTTTCTTTGCTTTTGTTCAGATGCCGCGTCTGTGATTTCGCCACCACAAGTATGAACAGCTTGAAGTGTCACATGAGACGTCACCCCCAGGAACATCAGGCAGTGCAGTTAATGGAGCAGTTCAAGTAGGTAACAAATAGCTCACCGAGACAGTAGCACCAGCAGCAATCTTCTTCGATGGCTAAATAACAGGGTGGCAATTTTCAAGGTGTCTTAAGATCTATTCCTTATTGCTTGGTCTATCTCCCTTTTCAGCCTTTCTGTTGCCATCAGCAACCCAAAAATTAATAAAACTTCAGTCTGTGGATTAGCTCTGATAAGAACGGTTCTTGAGCCGAACATGACTCTCAGATTTATTGGAGGAGGCCTGCAGCCACTGACCGATGAAGAAAAATGCACTGTGCACCATCTGCTGAGCTCCAGAACGCATTCTGGAGATTGTTCAGATCCATCTTGCAGATCAACCAGGCCTTAAGAGATGAAAAAGTTGACAAGTATTGTATTTGGATGCTTTGAGTAGACCTGCTGAGATATGTAGTGTAGCTCTATCTGGAAGACCGCCGTTGGAAGAAATATCCATCTGGTTCAGTTCCAAGCCAGGAAAAAGGCGCTGGAGGGGAAATGGAGGCTGAAGGCTGATGGGGAAAATGGTTTAATGGTGAAGCAGAACCACCAAGCACGTTATAGTCTGGTACCACCATGACCACATGGAGTTGAGAGTGGAAGGTATTTATACCTTCTCTTGGGCTTTGCACTTGAACTTCCTGTTCCTGTGCAAGAACATATATTCTATTGGCTGTTATCGGACTCCCATGGGGCCATGTACAAATCCTAGGAGTTTAAATTAATTAAATAAATAAATCTGAGCTAAATTTGGTTGAAGTTTCAGAGGCTAATGCAATGAAGGGTCATTGGGCAATTCCTATTGTGGCTGATGGCTAATCCTAGCTTTCTTGGCTCTTGGGTGAGGGTGTTTGCTTATGAATAGAGCTGTCTATCTCTTTATCTCTTAAGTGCTGACATCTGCTGAGGGCTATTAAGAAAGGCATCCTAGCAGAGGTTTTTTTAAATGTTACTTAAACTGTAATTGTAGATAAGCCAGGTTTAAATGAAAACTAGAGTACTGGTCTGATAATAATGCTTTCCTGTAGCATGTGTTTCATTTGTAATAACTTTTGCATCCCGTTTGTCATTATTTCAGGTGTTCTCTCTGCGGCTATGTGTGCAGTCACCCTCCTTCCCTTAAGTCTCATATGTGGAAACATGCAAGTGATGAAAACTATAATTATGAACAAGTGAATAAAGCTATTAACGAGGCAATTTCACAAAGCGGCAGGTGTGTGCGATCGGCAGTCCCCGTTTAGGTTTGTGACACCAGACTCAATCCGAAATCACGATGAAAAGATCACCCTTTTAATCCCTGGGTTGAGAGAAGAGATGTAATCCAAAAATAAAGGATGGATGATGGATGGGTGGGTGGGTG
>JAEANM010001604.1:0-24038 GCA_017656035.1 Myanophis thanlyinensis
GACAGACAGACAGACAGACAGACAGATTTCTTTGTTAGGATAGAATATTGATCCCATTCTGATCTTGAACACAATCAAGTCTCCTTGTAAACTGAGATATAGATTTTTACACATGGATTGTACAGCAAATAATGTTCAGCAAACTTCCATCCCCACGCATTACACTTCGACTGGATATTCTTTGGTCCTACAAGGAATGTTTTTCTTGAGGGGAAATTAGCACTATAGGAAAAATAACCATTTTGAAAGAGATTTGTAACACTAGTTTCCTTTCGCCCTTTCCAATTAGTCCTTGAATAGTCTGTGTCTGACACTTGGATTTTTATAAAACTGAAGATGTCATGATCTGTTGATCATCTCTATCTAATTTTTGGTTGATCGTGTCATGATGCAAGGTAGATTACTGGTTGCCATTGCTGTTCAGATCAGTATCTACCCAGCTCTGCCTTTGGTGTATTTTGTGAAATTGTGAAATTGTGAAATTAAATGTTATTGATTACAAAGCCAGAAGTAACTGCAACATCAGCAAGAAGGAATTTAGTGAGAGATTTGTCAAAGAGGAAGACTGCAGTAACTAAAACATGAGTGTGCCAGGAATTAATTTAATTAAGACCAGACATGGTGGGCTTACATTTCTGTGAGTAAAACCAAGATTGGGATGATATGGTAGGCTCAAGGTACTGATGCATTTATTCTCATTGTGAAGCATTTGATCAGCTTTCCTTAGCAATTTCTTTCAGTACAGGGAATTGGGATGTATTGTGAGGTAAACTTCAACCTCCTGATGTTTGGAGATGATAACTCCTTTAATTCCCAGCCAGATCCTTTCGGATCAATGGCTTTGATAGCCTGAAACTGAAAACTTTAAATCTTGTATTGTGTTTGTCACTAAAATTTCTGCAGACTATGGACATCATCAGTCTATTAACTATTCTGAACTAAACCATAGTATATGCTTTGAAGTGATGCTTTAAGCATTGGAGATTTAAGCATTGTTGGAAGCCCACCAGCCAAGAAGAGTGTGCTTGCATCAAGAGTGAGTAGCAAGAATCACTAATATAAGGCAATCAGTGCCAGATTCTGTGAGTTGGCCCTACACATATAAAGAGGAGACTTATGAACAGCTACTTGGTAGATTCATTCATAAGGAGATCTACAGTAGTCAGGAACCAGTTTTCTGTGAGGTATTTCAGCCAAAATATTTGAATTCTTCAATGTGTACCTACAAGGAAAATATATATAAAGAACTGGACTACCTTTTTCTTAGTGTAGCTTGATACTGATTTTCCAGGGACACCCCTGTTTGCTTTCTCCTGTAACCCTGTATATGATAAAAGTAGGACTGTCGCAACAAATGCAGCCTTTCTGGCAATGAGTAAGTTAAAAAATGACAAAAGTAAAATAATTTAAATAGTGCCACTTCATGACTATATTAAATAGAGGCACATGGCTAGTGGATTAAGTCATCTCTTGTGAGACAGACCAAGCTCATCAACTCAAGAAACAAACAATACCAAATGATTTAAAAATATAAAATGTAAAGTCTTAAATATTAAAATGCAAATAGTGTTGTATACAGAACACTATCATTATCATATTACTTTTTTACAGCTGGAAACATAGAACAATTGTAGTACAATGCTCCAGGCAGATTACAAGATGATGCTTCCACTACAAATAGATGGTGAAAATTTCCCATATTACTGCTACATTTAACAGAATATTCTAAATATAATTAATACATTCACAAACATGTAGCAGATATGCATAAAAGGCAGAAATACTTATAATTCCTGAACTTAATTAATGATTTAACTTGCTTATTAGGAAAATATATGTAGAAACCTAATGAAGATAGGACTCTTTGTCGTTACCAGTGAACAGAATAAAATAATAATATGCAAAAACCAAAATAATAAAAAACAACACATTGTACAGAATGCACCCAGAAAATACTATAAAAATTAGATACTAGAGGGAATTAGAAGGGACTAAAAATGAGAAATAAGGAGAACACACAAACTAAATTCATAAATACAAAATAAAACATAATATTGGTTATAGTAAAGGATATTTTTGAACAATAGACTCAGCAGTTAATTTTAAGAGTGCCTTCCTCTATAGATAATGTTTAGAAGCTACTACGGAAGAGGAACAAATTTTATCAGAAAAGATTGAGACTAACATGAAAGTGGATTTAAAAATTATAGGTCTACATGGAAAAGATGGTATACTGGACACACACACACAGATATTTTATTAATGAAAGGGGTATACCAATAGTAAACCAAGAAAATGACCTGGATAATTTTCCTATATTGCAAAAGAGGCTTTTTAAAGCTTTGAGGAAATTTGAGAAAAGGAATAAAGAAAAATGAGAATGAAACAAGTTTTGGACATTATTTGAAGGGATTAAAATCAAAATTGTTAGAAGCAGGTGGGAATATAAAGGTGGTTTATTTGATCAAGGTTTAATATATATGCTGTTATCACTGGTAATCCTTAATGGACTTTTGCTGACATAAGGACTGAAATGAGGCTTTAGGGATTTGTTTATAGACAGATGGGATATGGGAAGAAGAGATCATTTTTGTAATTTAAGAAAAGCTGATAAATTATTAAAGTTGTTTATATTAGTGATGAAGGGAATATAATTTCTTTACATATTTCATTTCTTTACTGTATTCTTATTTTTTTCTATTTTTCTATTTTTTCTGTCTGGTGGGAAAAATATTAATAGTTTTAATTATAATATCGGTAATAAACAGATAATAAAAATTATAAAGTAAATAGAAAGAAAGAATAAAAGGTTCAAGAAAGAAGAAATGAACAAAAAATATTCCTTGTCTCAAATTCCTTCAGAACTTTAAGATGTAAGTATAGCATGAAAAAATATTCCAACTGCTCTGTTGAATTGGCATTTTGATTTCTGTCTTTTATTTTTAGAACCGGATTCTATTTTTTTTTCATATCCAGTGATAAATGCTTGTTCATGTTGTTCTCTATAATCATTTCAGACAGGTTTTGTTCCACATTTCTTTCTATAACATCTTCTAGTTTAGTAGTTTTTTCTGGGAATATAAGCACACAATATAGTTGATGAAGTTGGTTCAAAATCCTATTGCTATTCTTCAACAATACCTCTGAACACTGTTATAAGTTGCTTATTCTATTTAATCTATTAGGTCTCCAAATATTGAAAATAACTTTTTTTTCCCTATGAAGATGCATTTATTTTTAAAGTCATAATATTCAAAATCAAATATTCTTACTTTTTCTGAGCCCTTAATCTTGTCTTGCTTTTTGCTGTTTATTTTGAATTCATAAAGCTTTTAAAGATACAGTTTTATTTTCTTCTATTAAGGATCAAAGGCACTCACTCAGTGTTTTTAGCTTTGTGGTTTTGAAGGTAATTTCAGAAGGTGGTTAACAAGGAAGTACAAACTTAATGTCCTTTAAAGGTTCTGACTGTAATGGGAGCAAAATATTTAAAAATATTTTGGTGCAATCATCTACAGTACTTTTGATCTTTCTTCCATGACAGTTTTAAGTTCGGAGTTTGGCAGCAGCTTTTTTTACTCTATTGGTATGTACTGTGGTTGATGGTTCAAGTTAATCTGAAAGATTAAGGCAAATTGTTGAGCATAGATTTGACCTTGAAGGCAACAGTTGCATACAAGATGGAACATTGTCTTTCCAGTTTACAGGGAGCAGATAATTCCACATTCCTGGGTTTTAGAAGTACAAAGTGAAATTAGAAACTGAATGTTTGCTGGTGAGCCAAAGGTTATTTTTTAATGGAATATATAGTTGAATATAAATAAACCTCCCAAATTGGTTTTGTATTGCAATGGTGTTGAGTTTCATCTTGCTGCAACAGCTAACATAGCCAATCACTCTGCTGGCCAGGGATAAAAGGACCTGTATCCTTATGCTTTTGGGTAGAACCACATTTTGAAAAGCTACTTTAAATACAACCAAAAGGGTTCTTAACTATCTTAGTCTAATCATGTTCAATTTGATTTACAATTGGCCATATTCCATTTCTCAATAGATTAAATGGAACAACACCATAGTGACTGGATCCATGTTATGGGATACTGTTTATATCTGACAAGAGATAACAGGTGAACAAGATTCTCCTTCAATCCATAAACATTCATATTAACCACATGATAATTAGGGCAGTGGCATGAATTTATGTACCAAAAACATTTCTAAGATGCAGGTCTATTATGATGGTCTAAAGATATTATATATATATTATAAAGGCTCAGTTCATGATCCTTCTAGAATGGTAGAAAAACTAGGAATTTATTATCCAGTCTCTACTATCTGTTGCAGGGCTGTCAAACCGTGGGCCGGATGTGTCACATGTTGGCCCTGTCCCCACCTGGTTTAGCAAAGGGGAAAAAAGTCCTGATACACTGTCCCGATACCCAATACTCGTGATGCTGCCATGATGACGCAAGTTTGACATCCCTCATCTATTCTAATCCAGACATCAGCATTAAACTCCTCCTTGTTAAGTACAGTACACTCTTTTCTAAGGCAGCCCGAATTAGATTCTTCCATTGGCTGCTGAATCTCTAGAAATACTGTATACTACACCACTCCTCGATTAGTATTAATGAAATTTGTTCTGTCTGATTTTCCCAGCTGGGGAGTCCCCACTTCTGAAGTTAGCTAACAGAGCAGATGAGGCTAACTTTCTGCTTGATTTTTCAGACTGTGGTGCAGGACAGAAATGGTGCTTTTGTTTATGTGTTGTTAATTTTTTGTGCAGTCAGACTTGTAGTGCTGGAAGCAATGTGGAGAAAACCTTGCAAAGGCCATCAAAACAGCTATATTTTTAAAATGGTAGTTCAAGGTCCATATTTCCTGCTCTTTCCCAAATTTACAAAGTTTGACAATACAAAATTACTAACTATTTGGAATGGAGTATTGTTGATCAGCAATTAAATCAGGGAAGATATGAAGCATTAGAGCTAGCTTGAAGAAGGATTAAAAAACAAATATTTTCCAATCTTAGCTTTTCTAACTAAGAAGGACTTTATAGGATTTAATGTCCAGTCTGTAGGGGTCAACTTTACATGAATAGATCCTTAATGATTCAGAAATCTCATTTTTCACATCTCCTAATTTTAAGCATTGCTTTGTAAACAAAAAGTGCCTCATGTTCCGTATAATAAATATTGGATATAAAACACTGGCTCAGGCCATGTCCTAGCAACATCTCAAAACAACAACTGGGAACAATTTCTTAATGTTTATTAATGTTCCAAGCTTAACTCTGTTTAGAACTGATTAAAAGTCTATTTTCTCCCTTACCCCTTCTGTCTTAGCCAGAGTGAACACATTCTTTCCAAGAGAAATTGGACACTGTGCAATTGGCTGCAAAGCTAAGCTAGCCATGCATTTAAGACAATACGTACAATTAACTGGATTAATGACAGAGGAAGCCTAATGAGGCTCTCTCCAGATCATATGATTTCTATGCCCATAAGCCAATCAAGTGGCAAGCATATTAAAGCATAGCTGGTAAGAAAAGTACCCTTGAATGTCTTATACAGCCCCTGTCTTTTCAGTTATATCCCATCACTGAATTTGCTGTATTTACTCAGTTTAGAGTTTGGTCAATGATCTGTATAGAATTAAAGATGGCAAGCTCATTCTGTCAGTAGATGAATCCAGTGTAAAATGTAAAGCCAATACAGCTTAACTGGTCCTTCTTCTTTCCACTCCTATCCCTGCCAACATTTTTCACTGTTTGGGTGGCCCTCTGTACAGGGGCATAGGAATGGGGAAGAATCTGAAAAATCAAGATGGGGAAGCAAAAGAGAAGGGGCAAAGGTAAAATTTCCTCTCACTCTTACGGTTGTAAGGAATCAATCACATCACAGTGTTTGCCCCCCTTTGCAAGGCTTTTCTTCACTGAGCTGCTGCTTGCTTCCTGAGCAGAATTTGTAATGTTCCCGTTATTTCTTCTGTCCTCCTCCCATTCCTTTTGTTCACATACTTGGTTGCTTTGTTAGCACATCACCTCAGTGTAAAACTTTCTTGTTTCTTTCCTATGTGTTCTTTCGAGAAAAGGCATTATTAAAACTGCAGCTTTAAATGAATATCTTCAAAGTTGCAAAAAGCCCTTTTCCAAAGATTAATTCAAACTTCTGGCAACACATGGTTACTGGCTTTGGCTCTGATTATATTGCTGCCACACAGATTACCCTGGATGAAAAATTGCCCTTGCTCGAATTAAAGATAGCTAAACCAGGGATATCCATGGGAGGCAGGGGATTAAGATGATGGCTTGGATCATGTAGTCATGGATACCTTCTTGACTTCCCTCAGCCCTAATCTGAAGTAGCAGAACAAGCTTTGTGGAAAAATCAGGAATGTTTTCTACAGCATTACCTGTGGATTCTGCTTGATATTTCAGCTAATATGTTATTTTCTTGCACATCTCTCAAGAACATTGATATTAGTGCCTTAACAAAGTATGTCCCTCAGTCATATTTCAAGCAGACATGTCCTTACATAAAGAATAGGCACCTGTTCTCACAACTGCTTGGCTATAGGAGAAAGTCTAGCAAAATCTATGGTCATTTTCTTCTAAATATAGAATTATTTATGTAAAAGATTTGGGTATCAACTCCAGTTTTTAAAAACAGCAGTTTCAGTACATTTCAAATTAGTGCAACAGTTGAATCAATCAATAAAAACATGCATTCAAACATGATCTTGTTGAATTAAAAACAGATGCCATTCTGTTTAGCATTTAGTACACCTTGGTTATGTTATGAAAATTTAATTGGAGAAGTATATTTGTGATAATACATTAAAAGCTGAATCATACAGAATTCTGGCTTCTGTGAATTGGGAATGAACAGATAATGCAAACATATGCATGGATGGGAATTTTATTTTCCCTGAACAATTTAGGTGTGTGTTTTAGCTATCTAAAGCATAGCATAAACAAACAAAACTGAGATTAAATTGGAATAAGACTCTGAAGGAGAAGAGGAATGAACTTACTTTCCCACTCTTTTGAATAAACATGGATTGTACTATCTTTCTGCAGTGTAAATTAACCTTCAATGTTCATCTTTTGATCCCTCTGGATCTGCTGAGTGTATTTAGAGAATACTGCTGATGATTCATGGATGCTTCTATTTAATTTTATTTGGCAACAGTAAAATTAGGAGAGTGATATCCCACTAACAATTTCTGAATATTTATTTTCAACTTCCCAGCCTGGTCTGCACCCTTAATATTTCCTGGTTCTTTCCTACTTAAGTGCTAATCACGTCCAATCTTATTTAGCTTTTAGCTAAGATCAGCTAGATGCTGCCTACTCCAATACAGGTAGTTCTTGACTTATACCAGTTCATTTAGTGACCATTTGAAGTTACAACAGCACTGAAAAAAATGATGTATGATTATTTTTCACACTTACGACCGTTGCTACATCCCTGTGGTCATGTGATCAAAATTCAGATGCTTGACAACAGACAGTTGCATGTCTCAGGTTCATGTGATTAGCTTCTGCGATTTTATAACAGGCAAAGTCAATGGGGAAGCCGGATTCACATAACAACTGTGTTACTAAATTAACAACTGCAATGATTCACTTAACAACTGTAGCAAGAAAGGTCATAAAATGGGGCATAATTCACTTAACAAATGTTTCACTCAGCAACAGAAATTTTGAGGTCAGTTGTGGTTGTAAGTCAAGGACTGGCTATATAAGTATTTCTTTTGTACTATTCCATCACTGACCAAATGTCTGCAAATACTCTACGTTCAGCCAGCTGTTCATACTTTCTATTATAGCAGGGAAATATTGGTTATGAGTGTAGAATATAGAGGGAAATCAAAGAAGATTAAGACTTTTTTTCTTATTAGCCCTGTAGTATTGTAAATATTAAATGTTATTCCAGAATGGTTCTTTCTGTCAAAAGTTTATCTCCTGCTTTGCTACATAATAAGATGGCACAGCCATTTCCCAATCTCCCCTGCAGGACTCCATTTGGCTTTCGATGGTATATTATTGTTTTTTGTTGCTCCAGGTGTATTACATGGGTGTGCGGTATGAGAAATCGAATGAATATTCTTTCCTCCTGGTACTGTTTATTTCTTTTAATTAGAAGTGAATTTCTCAGTGTGTCTGTTTCCAAGTCAGCCTTAACTGACTTCACGAACACTTGATGCATACCCACACACATAAGATTTCAGCCTTCTATTAAAAGAAGCTAAGTGGCTATAAAATGCATATCTAAAATAACAGTAAGCACTGGGAGGTTGGAGGAGCCTCCCAATAACCCCTCTACCAGAGCAAACAAAACAATTCCTATAACTAGCAGCAAGGTAATTAAAAAGTAATCAGTGTCTCTGATCACTGAAGGCTTTTTTTCTTTTTTTGACAGCAGGATTCTCGCTCTTCAGTCCCTCCAAGTCACTCTGAAGCTGGAGCCCAGAGAGCAGGCAAGGAAAATGGAGTTAATCTTTGCTCTCCCTCTAGCTGAGCAACAGAGTGTAAAAAATTATTAAATCACTACCTCATTCCAAATTACTGTAACACCACGAACATCCTCTCTCTCTCTCTCTCTCTCTCTCTGGGGGGGGGGAGGGGAAGGGAAGATTTTGTATAAAGCTGTCAAAGCACCATCCCTCTGTTGCATTTAAAGCATTTTGCTACCTGTGGTGGTAAAAGATATGCTAACATTTTTGGCAAGCTGATGCTTTTGCCAGTAGCTATAATCATTCAAGTTGCTTTGGCAGCTACAGTGTAGGAAGGGATGATACTTGCCATGGGAAATTCAGAAGTACACTGAGGAGAAGAGCCATGTTTATTGTGCTGATAATTGCACTGCATTGAATGTCAGGTGCCTGTTTTACAAAAAAAGAGGGAGCCTGCACAATAACTCCCTTTTTACAACCCTGTAATCCCTTAATAAGTGATAGAGTCAGGGCTGGATAGAAAAGCAATATTTTTTATAGAAATCGAGGGTTACAAGTGGGAAATCCTAGGGATTTGATTTTTTGGAAACTTTTGAGGGAGCTAAGCAGGCAGTAGTGGAATTCAAATTTTTTTACTACTGGTTCTGTGGGTGTGGCTTGGTGGGCGTGGCTGGGGAGTCATGTGACTGGGTGGACAATTTCTGTAAGCAGGGCAATAAAGATTAGGCTAGAAACAACACCAGAATGTTTTTTCCCTGCCTTCCTTACAGGATTAAGCCTGTCAAGTGGAAAAAAACAAAAGGAGATTTTTTTTTTAACAACTGCTTCTCTGAACTGCTTAGAAAATTTACTATCAGTTCTAGCGAACCTGCTAGAACCTGCTGAATTTCACCTCTGTAAGCAGAGCCTATCCCTATTCCTGCTGAGGAAGCCCATTGTTATTGGGATGGGTCTTGAGGTAACCATATAGATTGGGGTTTTTTTAAATTTAAAATGTTATGTTGCAACTCCCTTATTAGGCTGTTCTTGGCTGCCCTTTGAGTGGGTGAGGGGGTTCTTTGGTTTAGATCAGATTGCAGAGCAAGGCAGGGAGGGTCAATTTGGGTCTGACTGGATTAGACAAAGAGAGTAGTTTCACCCTGATCATGTCCAAAACACAGGGAGGAAAAAGAGTGCAAGTCTCCATTTTGTTTGTTAGATTTCTTTTTCTTCACTACATACCCAAAATGTATACAGTAGACGTGTATCTTTAGAAACAGGTACAATCAATTCTTGTTATTTGTGGATTCTATATTTGCGAATTCACTTGTTTGTTAAAAATTGATTTGTCCTGAAAAACCAATACCCATACCCATGGTGCTTTTTTGGTTATTTGCAGGCACAGAAAAAAGGAAAACATTTGAGTTGCCAGATGGATACATTGCCAGGTAGTTTTAAACTCACTAATTCAATATTTGTGGCAACCCATTAGAACATAACTACAACAAATAAAGAGAATTGACTATGTCAGGAACAGGGTATTGGTGGTTGCTTTATAAGAACAGCAGCAACAAAAAATTATTTTTACCACAAAAGCAGTTGCTTAAAAAATCCAGGTGCTTGGCAGCAACTGGTTCCTGCTGGAAGACAGGAGGGAATCAGGCACAATACATTTTAACTTCTCACTATTTCCCTTGCTTGAGCTACAGTCCTGGGAACTAGGGGAATGATGCAAGAATCTGTATAGAGTCAGAATAGCTCAGATCAATGCTAGTTGTATTTTAAGGTGAAGTCAGCAGTGTTGCTATGTAAATCTGTAAAACCATCAAGCCACCTGGTCCCTTTTAAGGACCCATAGTAGAATATTACGGTATCAGTTGGAGATGGGAGTAGAGAGGCAGGATGAGAGAAGAATTCTTACTACAGCTTATCTGAACGCAGAGCTACTTACTATATGGCATTCCTTTGTCTTGTTAGTTCTGATATATTTCTCTGAGTAGAATTAATCAGTCTAGCAGCCAAACACTAATGACTGACTGGGAACTAATTTTGGAGAGGTGCAAATACCCACATGCGTATTTGTGTAGGACAGTTATGATTTTTTTCTCACATAATATATTTGTAAGGTATAAGCTTTAAAAATAAACAACCAAATGAGACTGGCTGGGATGAACTTTCTTAGGGACAGATTCTAAAACAATGATGCCATGACTGAAAAGGCTTGTCTCTCATGCCACAAAATGGAGAATCTTTGGCTTATGGCTTATACAGGGCAACACATTTCTTGACATGATAAAAACTTGAGAGCTTTTAGAACAGCAGATTTTCAGGCCTTTTGTGCTGCCATGCAGTAGTTATTCTGATTTCTATGAGTTGGCGAATGGGGGATAGCTCCCCAAAAAGATTTCCAAGAGCTACATGATGGAAAAGAAAAAGGACACACATATCATTGGTTTAACAAAGTGAGCCAGAAAAATAAGATGATATCAACAAACAGTACACAAAGATCTAGAGTAGTTATAGATTACCTGAAAAGAAATGGGTTTGGTCTTCCAAATCCATTCCATTCCCATTCAGAAATTGCACCAATCATAACATAATTATGTGGAAATCCAGTTACCAGAATTTTTCACGAAAAATACAATACAATACAATGTACATTTCCAGTCATGGTATAATTTCAGAGGGAGATGAAATGACTAGGTAATTTAGACCCCAGAAGAGATGACTAAGGGGACATATGATAGTAATCTTCAAATAACAGAAGGGTTGTCTCATAGAAGAAAGACTGGACTTACTATTCCAAAGGGCAGGACCAGAACCTATGGGTTAAAATTACAAGTAAGTATACTCAGGTTAGATACAAGGTGGAGCTTTCTCACTGCATGAGCTCTCAGCCAGTGAAACAGACTGCCACATAGGGAGGTCAGTTTTGTTAGAGGTCTTCCAACAGAGCCTGGATAGACATCTGCCAGAGATATATTGAACTGAGCAGGGGAGCAGCTTAGATAACTTCTACTACCCCTTCCAACTCCCTGATTTTGATTTTTTATGCAAAAGTGGTAAGCATTGATTCAATAAAGCATAATCATCAATCTGTCATATTATCTACTTCACAGGATTTGTGAGATATGTGACGAGAATCGCAAAATAATTTTGTTCCCTCAGTAATACTTTAATCCAGTCAGTAATTGTTATCTAAAAGAAAGCATGAATGAGGAAAGGCTGTGAGGTGGCAGTTTTGTCCCCTCAGTAAGCAGAAGGTGCTTTTCTCCCTGTCCCTCCCTCCCTCCCTCCCCCCCTCTCACACACACACATACAAACACAAACACCCAAGAGAATTTAATGCATCTTTGCAATGTACGTTTGATCATGTTATTGGCTCCTGGAAGCAAAGGCCCAGTGCACAAAATCCCCTTTCCTATTATTGTTGAGAGTTTTTTAGAGTTAAGGTGCTGCCAGGTCACTCCAGTGCTTGTCATGCAACCCCCCAGGAGAGACAGGCCAGCAAAATCTCTTCCTCACGCCGCCACTGGCATCTCAAGACTCCTTAGAAAACATAGTTGCTATGCAGCCTTGTTTGTTCACGGTAGGTGACACTGTTTGCTGCCCTCTTTGAGTAACCTGCAAGTGCAAGCTTATTAGCCCAGTGCTGAAGGGGGTTGGCCTTGAAGAGATACCCACAGCTTTTGAAAGCTGCCGAGGAAGGACAAAATTATTCAGGGAAAAGGAAAGCGTACCCACCTTCTGAGGCTCTGCCACACAGCACATTTACTCAGGATCCTGACATAAAAGACTAGAGCAGGTGAGTGACAAGAACTGACTTCACTGCTATTTGAGGGATCAGCCCTTTCCTCTAAGGCTGTTTACTCTGCCACAAGCACACAGCCTGTAGAACCTGTCATACAGCCCCTAAGCTATTGGCATTTATTTTTTAATTAAGGGATAAATGCTGTTCCAGATCTGGTACAAGACTTCCCAGGTGGAGAGGCTATTCAAACCCTCCGAAGAGAAGAGTAGCTATTTCTGGAAAACTGAAAAAAGGCCATCCATGAGATCCTTATAAGGAGTACTGTAAGAGAGTAATGTAAGACTGAAGCTGAGAAGAATATGACAAGTTCTTACTTCTGGTGGCTGATGAAATAGCTGGAAATTTGCAATGGCCTCTCTGAAAAAGAGTGGCAAAATAGTAGCTCATAGGGCAGAAAATGATCTTAGAGTAATTTACCAGCCATCCAATAGTTTTATCTTTTTGTAAATGATGAGGTGGAATACTAGAGGGATCACTGTGGCAGAAGGTTATGGAAACTGAAGTCCATAACCAACCCGAAACAGATTTACAACATCTGGGATTAGGGTCTTGTCCCAGTGGAACTGTCATTTAATATTCAAAAGTTTTATCTGGCAGCATTTGTTTGTTTTTGTCTTAATGTAATGCACAAATTTACCAACAATGGATTAATATTATGCATGAGTTACTTTGGTGTGTTCAATAAGCCAAATCTAAATATGTCCAATTGCATTAATCAAATGTGTGAAAATTAGAAACCCAGCAACTCTCTGGAAAGCTAGTTCCTGAAGATACTTTGCATTATAAATGATTTGTGGCATTTTTTTCTGGAAAAGGAGAGAACGTAGCTCATGGTACCCAAATTCCTAATAAAAAGTAGATAATCTCAAATTCCTTTCTATTAGAGTTCAAGCAATGTAAAATTTAAACAAAGAAGGATAATTTAAGTTACATTGCTTTGAAGTATGAAGTTCAAAACCTCATAAGCTCCCTTTTTTGTTAGAAATTTGAATAATGTTTTGATGGCTGTGTTACTAAAATAATAATTTTGCAATTTCTGATAGTCCAATATGGATCAATGTTTTTGGTTTTTTACTGAGGAGTTTGAAAAACTTGTTCTTCTGATGTTGTTTTGGCAATGTAAGCACATGATGTTTTCTGCTTCTTCAAAAGATTCTTGTTGTGTCTAAACCTGGGAATGGTTTCTCTGAATGTCTGTCTAAGCCAGGGACATCAAACTTATGTCATCACAGCAGTGTCACATGACGCATTGTGACTTTTTCCCCCTTGGCTAAACTGGGTGTGGGTATGGCCAGCGTGTGATGCATCCGGCCCACAGGCTGCAAGTTTCACACTTCTGGTCTAATCCCATCATTCTTATATCCTTCAAACTTTTTTTTTAAAGTCTCTTGCTTTCCATACTTTACTGCAGTATTTCTCAACTTTAGCAACTTAAAGACATGAGGACTTCAACGTCCAAAATTTCTCAGCAAGAGGACTTGCTGGGAATTCTTGAATTGAATTCCACATATCTTAAAGTTGCCAAAGTTGATAAACATGGCCATATTGTACCTGATGCTTTGAGGAATTCTAAGTCTCAGAAGGAACTCCAGACTCTTCAACTTCCCATCCATCTTTCTCTTGAATTTTAGAGTCCAGGTTTCTATGGAAATCCCTGTTGTGTCAGTACTGCACAAGAATAACAAGTGAACTGAATGAAGGCTGAAGTATTATTCTGCACATCTGTGCATCTTGCACTCTCCCTAATAAAGATAGTAAGACCCAGGCCCTCTTTGGAGAAACTGATTTGACCCATAGATACAAGCTGCAAGATCTGTGAGACAATGTTTGTTCTTTCCTTCTGGAAATTTCTGAGAAAGTTTTTAAAATTTGTGTCCATTTTCCTGCCATTGACAAGAAATCTCCAAGATTTTCAGCTGCCCATGGGGTATGAAGCAGACACTCCCACAGCAATTTATTAGAGATGTTTGCTAGTACTCTTTCTCCCTCTGGATTATTGCCTTGCTGCTTTCTACTACAGCCCCAGAATGTGTCTCAGCTTTGATGCTTGAAAGTGCTTGGGAGGCTGAAGAGGGGAAGATAACAACCTTTTCTGGCTTAGAATCTCTTGTCCCCAAGTACAAAAAGCAAATAAGAAGTGGGCAAAAAAGTAAAACAGCCCTAAGGCTACTGATCTTCTCTTTGATGGTAAGGGGGGGGGAGCAACAAAATATTTGAGCAATTTAAGATTGGCAAACTTTTTAATCAACTAACCAATCTATTCTTCATGAATAGTGTGAGTCCAGTTAGCTGTTTTTAAGCAGTTGTCCATTCTGTAATGATCTCTTCTGGTTTCATGAAATGTGTGAACATCAGAAATTATAGACTTGAGAGATGTTCAAATCATTCTTGGCTTACTCACTTAATAAGTGTGACTATGTCACACTTCCCTGATAAAAGACTAACTAAAAACTTCTCAGGTAATCTTTTTTCTTTCTTGTAGTCTAGTTAAACTGAAGTGGTAGATCTGTGCTTTGAAGATTAGCTATATATATTTTAGATTTATTAGAATATAATCATCTAACAATTCTTCCAGAATACCTGAATGGACTGTGTCAAGTCTTACTTCTGAATTGTAAAACAGAACTATCGATCTATAATCTTCACACTTGTACTCCTTTGATCCAAAAGCTACATTATTACTTCTGTCTGCATATTTATAGGTTATGACAAGAAGTTGGAATAGGTTTTCCCAGTCCTGGTTATGGAAAACTAAACTAAAATAAATAAAAACATTTCTGATTTTTCACCATGTTAACTGAAATCTCTATGTTAAGAAATATTGAAAAAAACTTGCTTTGGATGTCATTTGGATTAGTCCTAATATATGTATATTACTCAGTATGGATTTCATTTTTTCTTCTTCCTTTTAATATAAAACATATCTATATATTCATTTAGCATAAGGGTGTCAAACTCAAGATCCTGGGGCTGGATCCAGCACACAGGGTACTTAGATCTGGCTGCAGAGTGGCTCTGGTAAAGGACCAGTCCGCAGTGCCTCTGCCAGCTAAAATGGAGGGTCACATGTGGCCCTCCCAGGCTCCATTTTTAACCGTGATGGCATCCTGCTGCCCTTTGCCAGTGAAAATGGAGCTCAGGGGTGGGGCAAGTTCCATTTTCGCTAGCAGAGGGTGGTAGGAGACTGCTGTAGCTGAAAACGGAGCTCGAGAACCCATTTTCACTGGCAGAGCACTCAGACCACTAGACACCCCTGACATGAGTGATGTCAAGCGGGCCACACCCACCCTGGCCATGCCCACCCACACCTCCAAGGTCAAACACAACCCTGAAGTGGCCCTCAGTGAAATCGAGTTTGACATTCCTAATTTAGCATAATATATTTGGCTTTTATTAGTTAATGGGAGGAGCAAAGAACGATGCATCCTGCCTTCAGATCCTACATAGACTGTTGTTATGTCCTTGTTGCTCTGAATGTCACTAGTACCTTTACCTGTTGGAACGTGACTTACAATTTGCATACCATTTGCATTTTAGGAGAGCCAAGATCTGTGGCCTGCTTCTGTAGAATCATAGACTCTTATTTTTCTGGAACAGATACTTTTCCAAAATGCTCGACTGCTTCTTTCTGCCTCTTTCTTGACTGTTCTATCTCCTTATCTTTCCTTTTTACATGTACATCTCGGCCCCTCCTTTTAGATTAAAAAAAAAGTTTTATTTTCCAATGTGTCATAGGTTATTCCTAAAGCAGTCACTCTGCTTGGTAAATGGAATGGCTATATTGATTGGTGTGGCTTGGCCAATATTCTGGCTAGTATTATGCTTATTTAACATTTATTTTAGCAGCAGCATTACACGACATATGACATGGTGCCTATTCATAGGACCTAACCAGCTGGAAAGGTATGTAATTTTATTTCAATCCCCCACTTTTCTCTTATCTTTTCAGTGAGTTCACAGCTATTACGGACCGTTCATATCTGCAAAGCAAAGTTAGTAGCCAGATGGTCTCTTTATCCATTAAGCTGCAAGCAGCTGTCTTCCTATTATTATCTTGGATTATAGTCACTATGTCCAAAATTGAAATCTTATTCTCCTATGTACAATGCAAGAACATTCAGTATAAAATAATCAGGAGGGATTAAATGTTGAAATAAGAGATCTCGCTGCAGTTTCATTGTTAGTGAAATATATATTTTAGGTGAACTCTACCTAGCCCATTGCAGAAATTATTTAATGACCATGAATTTATGAGGCATAGAAAGTGAGTTTTCAGCTTGTGGAGTCATGCAGAAAGGAATAGGCAGAAAAGTCAAATCATGAAGGTAATATACAAATGGCCCAATTTTTGCAATGAAAAGATAATTAGGTGGGAACTTGATTTTTGCCCTTCCTTCCGAATCCATTCTAAAGAGGCAACTGAAAACATCTCAGAGAAGTGACATATTCAAACATGCTGTGGTTCCTTAAGTAAATGGTGGGCTCAATGCCAGCAGGCCTATGCCCCAGCATTGATAGACCCAGTGATGAAATCAGGTTCAGGAGCTTTATGTGCCGACTTTGATTGTACAGTTTAGCTAAGAACAAAAAGTTCTTCACTCAGGCAGATGTCAAAATGCAAAGCACCAAGAGCTCACTTCTTTCGGTGTTTCAATGGTAAATTCAAGTACGAAAATTTAGAATATGAAAGGTTTCCCAGTCAGAATTTAAATATAAACATTTCTTCACACTTTTGATATGAATTGCCAAATCTCTCTCCCTTGTCCTCTACTCAAAATCTATAATTATTTTGCGCTGGTTTTAATTGTTTTAGAACTGTTTGGCACGCAGGGTCACTTGGTTGAGATGGATGACAATAGAAATTAAATAAATAAAAATAAAATATAATATGGAGCCTGCACTAGCCTGCACTTGAGCTGGTTGCCTATTTACTGGTATGTCTGGCTCAGCTTTGAGGAAATATATTAAATACATATCCAATACAATGGGAGTGGCATTAAAGAAAACAGAAAGTGAGCAGAGAGACCTGATATTCAGCATATGATGGGCCTGTATTTGTGGTGAACATACCTGCATATCATCACTAAATACTGAAATAATAAGAAAGAATGTGTTTGAACCAATCCTCTTTCTCAGGAAGAACAAATGCCCCAACTCATAGACTGCTTTAATTTTGAAATGGGCAATGAGAAGAATGGAAGTTGTTTCCATCATGAGCGTCTTCATGACCAGATTTTGATCTAAAAGTCATTGAAGTGAAAAGAAGCATGTCATTGACTGCACGGTCCCTAAGAAGAATGAATGAATGAGAATATACTCTCTGTCCTTGCTTCTTTGTTTAACTGTGAAAGCTTGTTGCACAATTCATCAGCCACCTTTCAGAAATCCTTGTGTCTTGGCCACAGCTCTAATAGAGACAGTAACAATATGTACTCTGAAAACATTGGGCAAGGTGTTTAAATAATTTGCTATGTCTTAAAGTTTCCACTCCATAGACGTGTCAAATTACAGCAAGACTTTGGATTCAAAACTATTCAGCCTCTCCTCTTCCTTATTCAAAATCATGCTTCTACTTATAATCAGTCTCAAGAATAGTTACTCTGTGATTAACTTGCTTTATGCAATGTCTTACTGTAGCTATCCTTTTAAAGAATCATTTGCTCTGGGACCTCTGGGAGAATTAAGAATATAAACAAGGTTACCATTTCCTTTAAGGGAAAGCTTTGAATAAGTAACTTATTAGTGGATTTTATGGTACTTCAATGCTAGTATAAGATTTTAGATATAATAGATTTTTGTGGCTGCTTTTGCATTTTTAATAATTCTATGCTTTGATTTTTTTTAAAAAAAGAATGGTAAATCATGAAAACTTGTTGGGCATTTCCAAAAGTCGTTACAATTATACACAATTATACACAACTTGAAAAGAGGGTTGTGTTGAATAACTTTGCTTGCACTATTGGGTGTGCCATGTTTAGTCTCCCATTCAGTCTGTACCTGGTAGCTCTGTATGTCACAAGCTCTTACAATCAAAGAGGTATTTACATTTTACCAAAATCTATTCTCCTATATTGTAATTTTTAAAAAAACAAGTTCTGGGCTCTTTGCTTACAAAGAATATATCTTTTCCCTTTTCTGGAATTTTCTGTCATTCAGGAATGTCTCTTTCTCTCCTTGTCTTTCTTTTTCTCCAGGCTGAATGTACCATATATACTCATGAATAAGTCAAGGATTATAAGGAGCAAAATATATCTAAATATTCGGTTTCCCTTATCGATGGATGGGTTTATCTACAAGTATATATGGCAGGGGTGGGGAAACTTGGCTCTTTTATGACTCGTGGACTTCAACTCCCAGAATTCCTGATCCAGCTTGGGTGGTTCAGGAATTCTGGGAGTTGAAGTCCACGAGTCATAAAAGAGCCAAGGTTCCCCACCCCTGATATATGGTAACCATTTTCAAAAGTATCCTTATATTCTGTACATACTTGTATATAAATCCATCTGTGGATAAGCCGTCCCTAGATTTTTTAACCAAAATACTAACACCCCCCCAGATAACCCATGAATTATCCATGTATAAGCCAATTATGAAAGTTAAAACATATGAGAAATTCAAGGGTTGGTTTATCTGAGGATGGGCTTATATGTGAGGATATATGGTGTGTAGATTTAATTCTCATCTTCTCTTAACCATCTTCACCACTTTTTAGTGAACCCAGTGTCAAGTGCTGAGGAAATTAGAGATTCAGGCAGTTCAAAGGAGTATAAAGATTTATTACAAGCTTAAACTCTCTACAATAATCTGACCAACTAACAATCAAGGGTAATGAGCAGGAGATAAGAGAGGCATTCAAGGAGGGTGGAGTTAGATCTCTTGCCCCCACGCAGGGAGTCATGATTTATGATGTATTTGGCCCTTCCCTTGGGCTCAGCCTGGTCATTTCCTACATCCAGTTCCCAACATGGACATCTTCTTTTGTCCTTAAAGGTTTTCTGTGTCACTTGGATCTTTAGATTAACATTTAATTAATAGATCAATAAATCAAAAAGCATGCTGCAAAGCAGAGATGCTAGTTCTAGAAATTACCTTTATTTTTGAAAATGCCACTGTCCCTTAAAAAGCCTCATAATTTTTTTAAAAAAATAAAAAAAGATGAGCCACTTACAGAAGAATGATTTGCTTTGAAGTGTGACCATCATTCTTAAGACTACAGGAGATATATAGGAACTTTGATTATTTAGAAATTTTCCATTGCAGAAGTTTTCTTTATAAAATGTGCAGGTTTTTTTTTATCATGAAACACTCAATTTGTCTTGGCATTTGACACTATCTTATTTAATCCTTCATATGATCAAATTTAGTGATTCACAGAGCAGAGTGCTAAAGAGAAGAAATCTTGCATAGGGAAAATGCCTAAGCAATGGCTTTCAGGTTAGAGCGTGATAAATGGAGTAATAAATTATATCCAAATTCATAGTTAATTGGCTGACTTCATGTTGAGGCATACATAGAAGCACTCTCAATATTTCATTTTTATTGGAAGAATGAATCAATACTTATTGTTCCATCCCAACTTCCTATTCTATTGTCATGGTATATAAATTGAATTAAATAAATAAATGGTTTAAGCAAGAATGAAGCACTCAATTTGTCTTTCCAAATTTTGTCTTCACCCAAGCCAATCCCCTTGCAATGATTGATCAGGTTGATTTGTTGTGGAAATGTCTCTCCTTTTTACAGTGGAATTAAAATATTGATTCTAACAATCAAGCTTGTCCATCATTGAAACATACATTACAGACTCTTTCCATACTGTATATTCTAATAGGCAAAGAATTTAGTCTCTTTAAGCAAACAACTGCTGTATGTGGACCACTTTCACAGGGAACATTTGGCATTTATTCTGAAATCACCATATGTTACTTTTGCTATGTGATAGTTTTGGGTTCTGCAGGGTTTTTCCACCTATCTATTTCCATGCCTTATTTATAAAGTGAAAGAGTCCTACAATTACAAGTAAACATGAATTAATTTAAGTTGCATTCAAGTCAATTCAATACTGATTTTTGATGATTCCTTGAGCATTTAATAATGTTTCTTTCCTGCCAATTTCCAATTAGTTTGGTGGTACTGTAATTTTTTGTGGATTCTTTGTGTTAGGAGTTTCATAACCTGAATGCAAATCTGGGGCTCAGATTTGGCAAACACATTACAGTAAATCTGACTTGGGAGAAAGAATGGAATAATAGTATAATCCTGTCATGAAACAACCACTTTCTTGCTGCTCTTACTTATTCTTGAAGAAAACATGATTTATATCTGGGTCATTAGATAGAGTGAATTGGTTACTTTAAGTGAAAGACTCTGGAGAATGGTGGCAATAGCCCCCAGGTAGCACCCTCATTTTGAGGGCAGAACCATGTATTATTCAGGCACTTTGTCTAATATTCCCCAAGCTATTTTTCTGCCCTCAGTTGCAAAAGTGTTTCTCTCAAGACAAGAGTCAGTAATAAAATTCAACTATTTATCTGTGGGATGAATGGTAAAGGTATCTTGTTGTTTGCTTCAGACAGAAAAATGTCTTGGACCAGTCTTGATGTGTGCAATATTGTGTACTAATAAATTTTATGGATCATGAATCACAGACCTTATCAACTTTTGCCTTACTACCTACTTTCAATCTGACAGACAAATATACCAATAAATCAGAGGAACACCCATGGGATCACTGCTCTCAGGACTCGTAACAGAGACCATAATACAGCATGTAGAAACTGTAGCAGTCTCACACATACAATCAAAAGTATGGATCAATATGATGAAACAACACCTTCATCATAATAAAATAGGAACAACTAAAGGTAAAGACACTTGAAGCAAACAACATCATCTTCAAAGGAATACAATTCACAAAAGAAAAAGAAAGCAGTACATTGAACTTCCTTGATATCTTTATCAACAGAAATAAGAGCTGTGTAGTAAAGCTTATTGTAAAACCACTCACACTAACCAAGTGCTCCACTGCTAAAGTAACAAAAACAGAAGCTGTCTAAGAACACTTTTTAGAGGAGTACAAGCCCACAATAGCAACCCTGAACACCAGGGAAAGGAAATAGGTCACCTCTACAACATCTTCCAACAAAATGGATACCCAGGCAACTTTATCAAAAAGTGGCTGAACACTCAACCCATTACAACATAACTCACACAAATTATGAAAAAGGATAACACTTCCATACATTAAAAACATCTCAGAAACAACCAACAGATTATTACAACCATCAGCATAGTACACAAACCAACTAAAGCTTTCCAAAATATCTTAAGTAAGCCAAACGACCCAGTAGTACTAAAACCAAAACCAAAACCAAGAGTCATCTACACTTTACAGAATAAGGGCTGTAATAGCCATTATACAGGACAGATAGAAGACTAGCAGAGCATATCCATGAGCATAAATTAGTAGCCAACAGACATCATGAAAACTTCTTAATTGCATAGTACAGGGACAGACTTCACCATAGTTTGAACTGAGCATCCTACACCAAGTTACATTTAAGTCCAAAATGCTAGAAAATTCCTAGAAGCCTGGCACTCATGCAAAGAAGTCATCAACAGGTATATGGAGATAAATACATCCATTCAAGTGAGACAATCAAAAAGCTAAAAAAGGAAACAAAACTCCAAAACATTTCTTCATCAGCAATCAATACTCAGATGAGCAGAGCTAAACACCAGGTTCAGTGGTTAGAATGTGGTACTTCAGGCCACTTCTGCTGACTGCTAGCTGCCAGCAGCTTGGAAGTTAGATTCTCACCAGTTCAAGGTTAACTCAGCCTTTCATTCTTCTGAAATTGATAAAGTGAGGATCCAGATTGTTGGGGACAATGTGCTGACTCTGAAAGCCACTTAGAGAGGGTTGTAAAGCACTGTGAAGTAGTATATAAATCTAAGTTCTATTGCTATTAATATCAGACCAACAAACAAGCAGTAAACAACAAGGAACAACCAACTCAGAGAAACAAACAATAAACAACAACCTAATCAAGGAACTACAGTACCAAAAACACTCCTACAACACTGACAGGGAAAACCACATTATATATATAAACAGAGGGGAACACCCACTGCTAGCATTGAAGATGCCACCTAATTGGGTAATGGAATGCCTGCAAGAAAATAATCAAGCTCAGAGCGGACCCCACAAATTCGATTTTTCTGAAAATGGACATAAAGTGACCTGATTTGCATCTCTAACAGAAATGTGATGATTGTGACCTAGTGATCTTCTGGACTTTGCATTTTTGTGAAATTCTTGATGCAATGGTTCTTGATTGAAAACTTTGTAAGAAGATGTATTAAAGTTTACTTGCAGATTTTATATCCCTTATGTCAACAATTGTAAACATTGTATTCAGTTAAAAATAAATATGAAGCATAATAACACAAAATAATAGGTGACTAAGCATAAAACCATTAAAAATATGGAAGGGAAAGAAAAAACCGGATTCATACATTAGTCTTTAACAAAATAGTTAAGAGATATGGTGTCTCCTGAATGACAAAGAGGAAGAGCCACTGCAGAAAAGGCCTATTTGTCTTTAACCGTCAGATGGATAGGTAGATGCAATGTGGCCTCTTCTGTTGATCTTAGCGACTTCTGGTTCTATGGGAAGAAAGGCCATCTACAGTTTCTTATGATTCCAGATCTCATCAGGCAGTAGAGGTCAAAAGAAAAACTTTGACCCAATTACTAATAGACATCATCTAAAACTAATAACACAATGTCTACTGGTGTCCGGGTCAACTCATTGACTCTTATGTTCTGCTCAGCTGCAACCTCAGGCAAAGAATAAAGATGACTCCACCTAGAGCAATCCAATGTGAGGTTACCAGTGCATGTACCTTTGTAGCTATTCCTATTGTCATATCTGCTGTACAGTACCATGTTATTTTCATCTTAATCCTTTATGAACATTTATGAATTTAGGATTACCACAAATTATAAATCTGCTCTTTTTGAGGTGTTACATACTTCACCATGATCAGACTTCTCAGCCAAGAACAGGCAAACTTCTTAGCTGTCATCCCTGAGAAGCACCAAATAAAAGAGTTTCTGATTTATCAGATTCCACAAGGCAACATAAAATGTCTTCATTGCAAGCAACCCATCTAACCTTCAGTTTCACATCCACATCTACTTATCACAGAACTCCATATCCTGCCACCACCAGAGAACTATTGTCATCCATACTAAAGGCTAACTTTTTATTCTGTATTTGCAACTTGATTAATAATTCATATGACTATTTCACTCAATATGGCAATTGCAGGATTTTTAAATAGAAATTATTTTGGGTAGGATTTTTTAAATGTATGAAGAATGTTCTCATTCTTTGTTTTATTTATTCATCTGTCATAAATTTATGCACTACTTCCTATTAAAATATTTAATGATGGCAACAGTTTATGGTTAAATCAAAATAATTGATAGCAACAATTGTGTATTTAAAAATTTCTCTGCTAAGTGAGAATGTAATAGTCATAAAGATTATACCATATATTGTGATGTTTATATTGTCCTTTCATGCAGAAACTGAGATATTCTGAGAAAGAAGCAACATCAGTTCTGGGTCCAGAAAAATGGAGTAGAAGTTGCAGCTCCTTAGCTGTGCAGGTATCTCAGCTCTTCAAGGCACATGGCAACATATGATGATTTTATGGCAGGTAAAGACCTTCCTTCCTTCCTTCCTCCCACCCACCCCACCCCCCACCCCCCCTGTAC
>JAEANM010001605.1:0-13676 GCA_017656035.1 Myanophis thanlyinensis
CCGCCCTGTGGGAACGCACAGGTCGGTTGGAGGCTGATGGTGGCAACAGGCGGTCCCGTAAGTAACCCGGTCCCAAGTTAAGTGAACTTTGTCCCATTTTATGACCTTTTTTGCCAAAATTGTTAAGTGAATCACTAGAGTTAAGTTAATAACACAGCTGTTAAGTGAATGTTGCTTCCCCATTGACTATGGTCAGAAGGTTGCAAAATGTGATCATATCACCTTGGGACATTGCAACTGTCATAAATATGAGCCAGTTCCCAGGCGTCTGAATTCTGATCACATGGCCATGGAAAGACTGCAACAGGGGCAAATCTGAAAAACGGCCCTAAGTCATTGTTTTCAGTGCTGTTGCAACTTCCAGCAGTTACTAAATGAACTGTTGTAAGTTGAGGACTACCGTTACTCTTATGCCTCCCTACTGAAGTTGCTCTGTCATCTTATTTATTATTTTACATTTTTAGTGCCACCTTTTCTTTATAAATAAGTCAAGGCAACAAGCATTCCTAATACTCCTTCCTCCTCCTATATTCCCCACAATAACAACCCTATGATGTGATTGGGGCTGACATTCTGGCCAAAATCACCCAGAGCCATTATGTTTCATTAAAATGTCTGCAACTTGTCTCTAGCAAATCAGCTACAACAAACCATTATTTAGCAATCAGGAGATCTGGCATCAATCTGATTTTAAGACCATTATGTAAAAGCCATTTTTTATTCCAAGTAATAGATCAGATCTTTTAATTAGACTGGAGATTCTACTCCTCCCAATTCCTGCATAGCAGCCATTCAAGCACTTGATTCAGGGCATCAGGCAAATCCAGATAACCTTACTGAGTAAAAACTAAACTTTTAGTCAAGTAAGGGGAAGGGGAATGGAAACAAGTTTAATAAAAGTACAGGCCTTTTAAACAGAGATAGAGCTGGTCACGGTTAATTGGGTGAATTGATTTGTCTCTATGGGGTCTCATTGCAGTTTATTGCAGGGGTCTTCAAACTTGGCAATTTTATGACTTGTGGACTTCAACTCCCAGAATCCCTCAGCCAGCAAAGCTGGTTTATTGAGTTAAAGTGTTGTTAATCTATTTTTTTTCATGCCCAAAGTCCTTTTAATATAGGGACAGCTATTTAAATTGAAGAAAGTAAGAAAGGGAAAGCACTATTTCTTTAACCAATGTATGTTTCTACCCTGCCGGGAACTAGTTTCATAAGATCAGATTTTTCTCACATTGATTGAAGGGAAAGCAGCCATTCAGGATCTCTGCACACAATCTGAAATTGTTCAGGCTTCTCATCATCAAGTTATATAGCAGGTTTGCTTTCAGCTCAGAGACACGATGGGATAGTTTTGTAATCAATAAGATCTGCTGTTACTTATACATACAATGCTAGCTTTTGGAACAACGGAAGTGAAACAATTTCCCATAAATGTCTATGGAGATTCTCAGTCATCCAGGTCATGGTTGTCCCAAAGGTGCTTTTTCAATAGGCAACTGGACTTTCTGGTTTTTCTCTGAAGACGTTTCACTTCTCATCCCAGAAAATTCTTCAGTTCTGACTGGATGGTGGGGAATGGAAGGATTTATACTCCTTTGCAGACAGCTGGTCATTTGCATTCTTTTAGCAAGTCGTTAAGGTCACCTGGAGGTTTACCTACGTCCTCAGGGTCACCTGAGTGATGTAAATGGGTGTGGAGCCTTTTTGGAACTGTTGAAATATGAAACCGTTTCCCATACGTTTTGGGGGATATCCTGATGGTTCATGAATTTGCTTTCTTCACCCCTCCGTCGGGGAGATTTTTCATGTGGATCTCGAGATAGGAGAATAAAGCAGTAACGAGTTCAGTTTGAGGAAGCTCACTACAAAAGAGAACAGCATCCCTGTGCGGATACTGCTGTCATATAAAAAAAAGCAATTCTCAGCTAGACATTCTCTTTTACTCCGCTCCATATTCAAACTTTCTCGGCCACTCTCCTTACTTTTTAGTTTGAGAACAGACTGTAACTCTTTGGGCTGGGTTCCAACTCTCGCGAGATTCCTAGCTCCTCCGCGTTTTGAGTTTCGGTCTACGAGATTTCAATCGCAAGATCGCAAGCGGATCTTGCAAAAGGAGGCGCATGCGCAACGTCAACCTCTCCTCCGCCATTGGGGGGAAAATATGGCAGCGGCCAGTTCGGAGATGGGGGGTCGGCAGCTGCGACCGGGAAAAGCCAATCGGATCCTGTTGGTGCGACATTTGCCCGCCGTATTGACGGCCTCGGAGAAGGAAGAGTTGCTGAGGCACTTCGGGGCTTCGTCAGTGCGGATCCTTTCGGACCACGGCAGGCTGGTAGGGAAGAGGCACCTTGGTGCATGCAGAGTTGTTTATATCTTAAAAAGCGATATCTAGTTTTCAATAGTGTAAATCACAGGATGGCAACGTCTGGATTGGATGTATAATTGGGGTGTCATCTCTCCTCTACCTGAAGGAAATATGTTTATTGTATTCCACCCAGAGTCGCGCCATCAATTTGATAAATAAGTGCCTCCTATAAGTGCCAGAGGTAGAACTGGCCCGAAGCTAAGGAGTCATCACACAAAAGCAACAAATTTGATTAAGAGAGAGAGAGAGCAAAAGAGGGATGCTGGGATTCTAAAAGATCACAGATACAAATATATAAAGAAAAGGATGGTGAATTCAATCACAATTATTTGGGGAGCGAAAAAGAATAACCTGCACATGTTGTAGTCCGTAGAACATGTTTTCTCTTTGTACAAAAAGCAAACTTATGTCTGGTTTATTTTTCAGAAACATACAGCTTTTGCAACTTTCCCCAATGAAAACGCAGCTACTCAGGTGTGTGTTGGACTTTTAAACTATTTTTACCCCCTTGATTTGCTTTTCATACTTGTAATAACACTGTGTCAGTTTGGCAGAGTCAGGTGGCCTAGTGCATTCCTACAGCAATGCTTATACATAAAATCTAAGGTGGAAAATAATTGCTTGACTTGTGAACTTCTACATAAATGCAGGCAGGTGCTTGATAGGCCTTCTAGATGTTACTGAATTTTAGACGTTGTCATAGCCAGCCATGGATATTGGAAGAGCTATTAATTACTTATTCTAACAGTATGTATGCATGTAGTCCTTGGCTTATGTTCATTTAGTCAGTGATCATTCATAGTTCTAATGGGCTGAAAAGATGGTCTGGGGACCAGTCGTTGAAGTTCCAGCTGCCCCATACTCATAATCACATGATCTCAATCCAGGCATTTGGTGCTCCTCTTCCGATTACAACATCAGAGTGAACTGCATCAGGTGAATGCTATCTGCAACTTTCCCTACTAGTTTCCCAAAGCAAGTAGGAAAACTGGCAGGGAAGACACAAGTTGCTCCAAAAAGTTTCTCCCCACTCCCCACCACTCCAAGAATTCTGCCTACAGCAACTCCCTGCTTTCTCTTGGCTTCCACTGACCGTCCCGTGCTTCCTGTTGACCTACCCCATGCTTCCTAACACCCGGTCTCGGCACCCTCCCAACTATTAGCTAAGACTCCCCCCCACCTTCCCATTTAATGACCTGCACATTGTGGGGTTACGATATAAGCATGGACTGCTGGAATTGCCTTCACTAAGTGATAGGGGCATGTGTTGATACACTTTACAGTTCCATCACTTAGCATCTGCAATCCTGGTCCTAGTTGTTGCCATAATCCAAGACTATCTTTATTCCATATTTTTTCTTATTTAAGAGTGCACAGTAGTGTGCATGATGTGATGTCATTTTTCTTCTATTCATCTCTGATCCAGCTTTTTTCATATGTAATCAAAATATTGGTATCCTTGAACTTTTCCACAAGGTATCTCAATTAGTTATGAAATAAGATGAAACTGACGCAGGTAAATGGCATTCACCAATCTTTGCTCCATATTGTAGTGATTACTTCAAAAAGGTATGCTATGAAATCTTAGGTGTAGCAGTGCCAATAATTATGTCCATGCTGTTTTCATTTTCTCAATTATTTACACAGATATGTCATATATCAAAAGCGAAGTGTCTATTTTATGGACCATGGAGCAAAAAAATGTCATTTACTTGTGTCAGTTTCAACATATTTTAGATAAAATTAGGATTAGAAAATGGAGGAGTACCATTCCTTTCTCTACAGTGTTTTTTGCTTCAGTTCTAGGCAAATTAGAAGAGGGAAAAATGAAAAGCTTGAAAAACCATTGCTCCTTTTCTTTTAAAATAATATTTGTTCATTTAGCTTATTGTTGTATTTTATTTATTTAAGGCTTTATCAAAACTACATCAGCTCAATCTTCTAGGCCACACTCTTGTAGTTGAATATGCTAAGGACCAAGAGAGTGGTGTTGCAATTAGCCAGCCTTCTAAAAAAGACAAAAGGTATGTGAACATTTTAAACTCAGTAGATTTATAATAGCTTGAAAACTAAATACTGTAGATAGCTAATAACATGTCCCTTAACACACACACACACACACACTTCATGTTATTAATATGGAAGGCTCTATACTGTTTATCCAGACCAGATTTGCATTACTGCTAATAATAATGTAACTAGTAATGAAGTTAAGATTGTCCTTTTCAGTTAGTGTTTTTATCCCTGGTGTTATAATCCGGATGATACCTGTAAGTAAACATTCAAAGACCACTCATATTTACAGGAATATTTTTCATTTTTGATGAATTTAAATATTTGAGCATAACAAATTTAAATATTGATTCAGATATTTGATTAATGTCTGTGAATCAACCTTAACTAATAATTTCATAGAAATAGCACAAGTTACTGCTGTATATGTATTTTTCCAGCAATGTCTCTGATGCGTTTCTTTACAGAAATTTTTTTTTTTAGGCAAACTGAAATAACATGAATGAGCAATTTAGAAATTTTGCTTGTTGAATGAATATTAGAGTAAATTCAGACTGCCACATAATGTTTTGATGTATTCATTGTTTATTGTTGTTATTTAGTCTTGAAGAACCTGTCAAAGAAGAGAAGGAACAAAAAGACCTAAGCTGTCTCAGAATTGAAAGTGGAGTTGCTCCTAGCCATGGGTTAGTACCTGGTTATGGTTATGTGTTAAGATTACCTCATTGTAACTTCATACTACTTGCATGCATGTAAACAAATTCGTCAGTGAAGGACCCTTATTATTAGCTTTGCAGATCAACCACTTTCCCTTTTACCCTTAGAACTGCAATATTTTCCAGAATCATTCTACCGTAACATTTACAAAGGATGAAGGTTTTTTTCACCCTTTCTTTGGATAAAACTTGTATTAGATCTAAAACCTGGAAAGCAACAGAACACGTACTTCCTGAAAGCATCACTGCACCCCACCATTAGTTGCTTTGGTATTCTAATGCTCCTAAATTTAATTTTGGCACAGATGTGTTAGAGTATACTGATTCCTGAATTTTTTCCCCCAATACGTTTCCTTTTTGGTTTTGCCATTTTACATGAGTTGAGGTCTAACTTGCCAGTGTTTGTGTACATCAGCACTAGAAGATACCAAATGAAATAGTATCTATTGAACAGTATGAGGCAGCGTTTTAGCTTCTGAAATTATCCATTTCAATGTGGTATTCACTTCCATGTGGTATTAGAAAGACAAACACAATGTCCCCAAAGCTAATAATACAACCTGTAATGTTTCTTTTAAGTATGTTGGTAGGCTATTGGCTGTGAATTTTATCTTTATCAGGTAGAAAATAGGTAAAATTGCAATAGAGAGATACAGCATCAATGAAGCAGATAAATAAATAAATCCAAGACTACATAGGGCCAGACTGATCTTTTGAAAATTTCTCACAGCATCTGTAGAAATGTATAACCTTGAATACTTAATGTGCTTAATCAAGCTGAGATACCAGGTTAGAAAGCAAGAGACTGTGAATTCAAGTCCTGTATTAGCCATGAAACCAACTGGGTGACCTTAGGCCAGTCACTCTCTCTCAGCCCAACTCACTTAACAGAGTTGCTATGGGGAAAATAGAAGAAGGAAAGTGTGTTGGATATGTTTGCTATCTCATTTATAAAAATAGTAAGGTGGGATATAAATAAATATCTTGTTTTCTCCTACAGATTAACGTTTCCTATAAATTCGTGCCTCAAATATTTGTATCCCCCACCGTCCAGTACAATCTTAGCCAACATAGCAAATGCTTTGGCAAGTGTTCCTAAATTCTATGTACAAGTAAGTATGTATAGCTTCTTTTATTTGAATATAATATTCAACAGTATTGACTGCTTATTCCTAAATGTGGAAAAAATATTACTTCTGGATATTAACGGCGTAAGTGTTAATCATTAATGAATTATTAGTTTAAGTGACAAATTCAATTGATGGAAAAACCTTCGGTTAATGTATATATTCAGTATTTGATAGAATTGACACACCTATTTTCTTTGGGAACAGAGATTACTGTATTCCTTCTATGCCTTTGTATTCCTTCTTTGGTCCTCCAGAATGAAAGTTTCTGTCATGCCTAAATTGGAATCTGCGGGGGAGGATGAGTTGGAATGAGAACCAACAGAGATAGAGAGGATGGCTCCATTGGCCTTGGGGAAACTGGGGAAGGGAAGAGTCAGTCCAGGCAAGGCTTGTCTGAAGTAGTAGGGCCTGCAGATAGGGAAAGCTCAGGAGATGAGCAAGGAGAAACGGCAAGATCAATGCAGGTTGAGCAGCCTACGAGGAAGGAGAGTGTCCCACCCCCCTCTCACAAGGCACACCTAGAAGCAGGTATAGGGAGGTGCCAGTGGGAGAGGCATTTGTCGGGAACAAGCATTGAGTTTGTGGAGTCTTGTGTGCAAATTGCCAAAGCCTGGATTTTGATGTTCTCTGTTTGTGGGGGTTGCCTGGTTTGCCTGCTTCACGGAAACTCTGGCCCTGGTTTCTGTGGGGCTAACCTGGTTTGCTGGCCCTGGTTGTTGTGTGGCTACTCTTGCTCACTGGAATATTTGCAGCCAGAGACTTCTAAAGGTGCGTGTGGGAGCTTGGCTCCAGGACTGTTAGTGACTGTAGGAATGTTTTTGGGGCACAGTTGGACAATAAAGAGAAATAGGACCAGTTCTCTGGCTGTGTTGCTTTCATGCCACACCCCAGGTCATCACAGTTTCACATTTGGCTGTAATTACTATCACCCACAGAGATATTGGAACTCCTTTTCGGACCCAAAGGAATCTTTCATAGGGTGTTTCTGATCTACAGTCTTTAGCTCTGTTTCTGTTTATTAGTTGATGCTTCCTAATTTATTGATCAGAAACACTTCTTTTTTTCAGTATAGGTTGGTAACTTCACATTTTATTCAAAAAGAAGATGAATCTGAATTTAAAACTACCCCTTCCAAAAACAAACAGTAGTCACCCCTTTCCCCACTAATAAATATAGAGAAAAAAGTTTTCTGTTATTCTTTGTCCTGTCAACCTAAGATCATCAAGGCTAACTGAATATAATCCTTTGCAGTTCCTTACTCCCTAAAAACGTAAGCATGTTTATGAGGCCAGAAGAAGAAATAACGACACAGAAGGAAACACCCCTTTGAGGCCTTACAGAAAAGTTTAAAATTCAATAGGAAGCAACCCCTTTCATACATCATCTGCAAAAGCATTAAAAGTCACATTGTCTTTTGGTGTAGTTGTATTTTAACAGGGAAGTTATTATTTAAAATTATATAAAATTTCAAGTATCACCATAAGTAGCAATAACATTGAGCAATAATATTTTGTTTTTCAAGTTCTTCATTATAAAATTCAACTTTTAGGCAATTATGATTATAGTTCTTTGGTATTCCTATTTTGACTATTTTAAAATTGCAAATTTATAATTATTTTTAGAAGCTTGGAAGCATCCTAGGCACATTTTCTTGTGTGCTCAAATTATTAATTTGCTTCATTTTACACAATGGTTTTTGAAATGATAATAATTGGAACTTACTGCCTTCTTCCTGAATTATTGCATTATTGTGTTCTATTAATAGATCATTGTGCTTTAAAATATGTCTCTATAAATCTTCATTTGAAAGATGCTTAATTGAGGTAATTTAATATTCACATGAAGCATTTTCCCCTACCTTTTCCCCCCAATTCCAGAACTTGCTCCTCAAATGCAAATTTCTGCTTAGCTATATGGAGTGTGAAACAGTTGTATAAATCTGTAATATGTGCGTGTGTATTGCTTGAAATAACATGACAAGCTTTTGTTCTAAAGATCATTAGTATAATTACGTGAAACCCTTGGAATATTTTTAAGAATTGCTGTTTAAATATTATACTATTATTCTGTTTCAGGTTCTGCATCTTATGAACAAAATGAATCTTCCACCTCCTTTTGGACCAATTACTGCACGGCCACCCATGGTAAGGAACTTTACTGTTTAAATACTGGGAATAAAAGCAATTGCTCATATATAGCATAATTTTAATTTACATTTTCTCCCCGAGGTCAGAAACCAGAGTACTGCTAACTTTCATTTTAAGTGCCTGTATGAGCGTAGTAGAGATTTTAACTTTTTGTTAAAATGGAGAATATTGTGAAAAACAATTTCAGTCGGTTGTGATAAAAAAATTGCCACAGACCCTAAATGGAAAAGGTTATGTAACTCAAATTTGAAGTATCTTTTCTAGTCACTTTTCTAGTCTTTATTTCTGTTGCTCTTCCCCATGGTGGAGCAATAGATGAACTACTCAACCCACCATGGAGATCTCAAACAACTGTAACAATTTTGATAGTCTTCATTTCTGATACATATTCTGATAGGCTACGTATCATTAATCTGAATAATCCAGAATAAATGAAGAATACGAAATTCCTGCTCCAACTTCACTTATTGCAGTCAAATCTTTTTTTTTTTTAAGTTGCATATACACAGAATAATGTTTTGCTTAGTCCCCTTTCAGGCTTCACTCTGATTTAATTTTTGACTTTCCATTTGGGAATGTATTGATGATATGATGCAGAAACATTGGTCTTTTTCTTTATGATTGCATGTGATGTAGTTTGTGATAGGGAATACGACTCGATAGATTGTAGTGTGATATGGTATAAGTATGTTTGTATGCATGCATTCTTGCATTTAAATGATTACTTAAGAAATTAAATGATGAGAAGTTCTATGTTTTACTCTGTTTAGTATGAAGAGTATATCCCTTTGCCACCTCCTATTCCTCCTTTGCCTCCTGAGGAGCCTCCTTTGCCTGAAGATGACGACAGCCAAGATTCAAATAAAGATGAGTCTGAATATGAAAGTGCCGATGAAGAAGAAAAAGAAAGGTTGATAAGACTGCAGCAAAGTACTATCTTTTGGGTGCACGTTTTAGTTTCTTTTAGGTAGCAAAACTTGGAGATGTGCTTTTTTATTGAAATTGTCTGCAGCATATGTCCAGGCAGCATTATACAACCTTGAAAGCAGTAAAATTAACTTGTTTTAAATCTATGCATAAAACAGCAGTTCAGTGTTTGCTTTTGACTCTGGTGAACTTCGGTAGCAGAAAATCTACCAAACAATTCTGATAAAATTTAAGTATGGGGCCTATCCTTTTTCACTTGCAATTTCTTCTCTGAATCACGTAATGATTCAGTTCAGTGCAGGGTCCCAAAAGAAACAATGGCTCAATAGTTATGAAGTCTGGATAATGAACTAAACCTGCCCCATTATAATAAGTCTATCAATCTCTCCACAGTTGATATCTAAGTAGCAGGATTGGGTTTCTAAGTTGCCATGCTCTAGAAGCAGTGCAAAGAAAGCTACCTTGGGTTTTCAAGCATGGGAGATACAAACCTATAAATAAACATAAAGCTATAATTAACCATTTTAGTGTCTGTGCTATAGCTATCTATTACAGTATTGGATCTCTAACATTTTACCTAAGAATCAGCCCCTTACTCCTTCTCCTTCTCCAAAATGTTAATAACTATCTAAGAAAACATTAGAAAAATTCAGTTTGCTGTACAGGTATAAAAAGTTAACTGTATATTCAATTTTTAGATTTACAAAATGGATGGAACTAGCAACACTTCAGCCAAAACGACAGATGCCAACAAAGCAGCGTCACACAAGAAAAAGAAGAAAGATAAAGGACTTACTAAATGCTTCCCTAGTTATTCCACCCAGGTATGACACAAAAGTTAATGCATAATATTGCCAATTAACAGTAAAACTCATATCCTTGTGGATGTCTTGAATGAAAGGCTAATTGCTTGTTGGCTTTCATATAGCACATTAAGCCACTTTTGCCTTCTTATATTATAGATCATGTTTGAGGAACATATTGTGCCTTATATTTCTATATAGAAAATAGCATATTTTCTCCTAGGATATGTACATTAAATGATAAAGAAAGCTGTTTTGTTGAATGTCTGCCTTAGTTAATTATTCTGTAGCCAATAATTGGCCTGAAAATCTAAGGCAAACTGTAAATGTGGATCATGAAATCGAAATCCATCATAATATACAGTGTTTGTGATGTGGATCATAAGGAATATACGTTACTTTCAAATATGTTTTCCTTAATAAAGATTCTTGGAGATCTCAGTCATCCAAGTCATGGTTGTCTCAAAGGTACTGTGTTCTGGCTGAACAGGTGAAGCTTCTTGGTGAAACATTTTCAAGGAAAAAAACAAGAAAGTTCAGTTGCCTTTTGAACAGCACATTTGGGTTAATAAACAAGTAATGATGCCTCAATATTACGCCCAATGAATAAACACTGAAAATGAATTTTGAAGTAATATCTGCACTGTTGCTAAAGAGTCACTTTGTGAGTGAGATAGACAGTCTCTAAATTTGATTGATAAACAGTTACAAGTAAGTCCTCGCTTAATGACCAGTCACTTCACAACCAAAATTTGGGGTTCAATTGTAGTTGCAAGTCAAGGGCTACCTGTGCATCTTAATTTTTCAAATTACATTGTTCCAAATAATCTGTAATACAGAAAACAAACATTTTTTATCCCAGAGCTATAATTGCACTCAACAATAAATTTAAGGACCACCATTAGTGAGCTACTGGCAGTATTATTTGGCCTGTTGTGTGGATGCTTGTGTATTTTTAGGGGGAGAGGAATTTTGGTGTGTGTGGATGGGGGATTGTTATGTGGGTGTGGGTGTGGGTGTTGTGTCTGGTCTCTGGGTGTTACGTGAATTTCATTGTGTATATGTATATATGTACAATGACAATAAAGTATAAAGGAGTGCAAAAAGGAACTAGTTTAGAAAGGAATGTCTGCTGAAAGGTACTAGGTTGCTTAATTACCTGCTATTGTATAAAAGATGAAAGTGGTTTCAAAGAAATGTAAAATGTGAGGAAATATTGTTTAGCAAAAACAATATTTTTAGGTTAGGAAATGTGAGGAAATATTGTTTAGCAAAAATTTTTAAAAAATGAACTTCATGTGTTTTGAACAGTAATTTACACCCAGCACTGACACCTTCAGATGTGTTTGAGCAGCCACAAACCATAGGCATCAAGAAGATTGAATTTAACATTTCCTCAGAGACGCCTACTATTCTTCAGAAAAGCCTGGAAAAGGAGCACAATGATGGTACTAAATGAGTGTTTGCTTACCAACAACTTACAGTTTAGATATTTTTGTAGTGTGCACTAGTGTGTGAGGAATGAGTCAAATTGCTAATCTCTGTGATCTTTCTCTGAGGAAATAGCTAGTTGGGCTTAGGCAAGCTACTTTCTTAACTTCTAGTAAAAAAACAGTACCAATAGTGATTGCTGAAGTTCTGATAGATATTGCTTTAAGCATTCTAAAATATGATTGTAAGCATTAAACATACAGTTCTCACTTACTGACCATTCATTCAGTGATCATTCGAAGTTACATTGGCACCGAATAAGGAGACTTATGATTGCTTCTTAAAGTTGCAGCCATTGCAGCATCTCTGCAGTCATGTGATTGTGATTTGGGAGCTTGGCATCTGGTATGCATTTACGACAGTTACAATGTCCCGTTGTCATGCAATTACCATTTGCAACCTTCACAGTTGGCTCCCAACAAGCAAGGTCAATGGGGAAGCTGGCAGGAGGTCACAAGTTAAGTTCACATCACACTTAATTTTGGATGATTTGGTTAAACACAGCCGGAACTTGATGAGATGCCATTGTAAATTGGGTGTGATCACACGATTGTTCACTTTATGATTGTTTTGCTTAGAGTTTCCAGTCCCAACTGTGGTCAATAATAAATTAGAACTATCTGTATTTATGTGAAGTTGGCACAAATGGTCTGAATTGTTTAGTATTACCATAGTATTATCGGACATTGTATCTGCTGTGAATTTTTATTTCTGCTGCTGATGGCAGCAATATAAAATACTTTTAATTCAGTGAGGTTAAGGATGCTGAAATTTACCTTACACTTTAAACTTTTGTGACTGGATTAAACAACATTTAAACATTTTGCATCTTTTTTGAAAAAAAATTAGACTCTTATTCGGCAGATGATGATATAGCTAATGAAGGATTTGGAAAAATTTTCCCGACTCCCAGTTCTAATCATAAAGAGGACACAGAAGATGAGGAGGATGAAATTCCTTCAGAATTTGTTTCTAAAAGAGAGTTAGAAAAAGGCAGAATCTCAAAAAAAGGTGACTTTAATTTTTTAATCATTTTGTACATTTTGTGGAAATACTGAATTTGGTTATATCCCCATGTAATATTAACTTTATAATTTTGATCTGTCACTATAGTCTTATAATGAGTTTTAAATATTTAACCAAGCAAATTACCATAAAATGCAAATTGCAAATAATTGTTGTGGCCCGCCAGTGGAGCTGTTGACAGACTCAGACAGTGAGGAACATGATACTGTCCTGGAGTCTCAGGAAGGCTCTGATGAGTGCTCAGAAATAGAGCTGGGGCCAGGGATGTCTGTCAGTCATCAGCTGCCTTCCGAGTCAGATAGCAGTGAAGCAGAACAGTTGGAGATTGTTCCTGATGTGCACATACGCAGAGCTGCCAGGAGAAGGGAGCAGCTCAGGAATCAGGGGCGACTTGGAAGAAAGAGCACAGGTGCAGGATGATTGGCTCCTCCCAGAGGGATTAAAAGGAAGACTGAAGGGGAGGGGAGTTTTGCAGAGAACAATTAGTCTGTATTGATTTGGGAAGCTCTGTTCTGCCTTCATGACTGCCAAGTGTAATTGTGAGTTATCATCTGGCCTAGTTCCAAGTCTGATAAAAGACTGATATCAGCCTGGTTTTGTTTATAAACAAAGAATTCTTCTGTAGTTTAGTAAAGAAGTTTAGCGGAAAGTGAAGTCTGCTTCTTCATCTTGGAAGGCCTAGGACAGAAGAATAATACTCTGATTTTTGTGTATGTTCCAGAAATGGAAACATTTTCTGTCTTCAAAAATTATGATCCCGGAGATCCAAACTGCCGAATTTATGTGAAGAATTTATCGAAACAAGTTCAAGAAAAGGTAACTAGAAGTGGAACAGAATGTTTTAGCTCTTTGATTAAGGTTACTAACTTTTTGTTATACTTTTATTTCAATCCCAGGATTTGAAATTTATTTTTGGAAGATACATTGACTTTTCATCAGAAACTGAACGAATAATGTAAGTGCCTGGATATGTCAAACAATAATTTTATATTTATATTTATATTTGCATACTGTATGTATGTATGTACATTTTATTCGTTTATATATATATGCATATG
>JAEANM010001605.1:13686-27077 GCA_017656035.1 Myanophis thanlyinensis
AGGTATGTGTATGTATATGTATGGGTGTGTGTGCACGAATAAAACTCAAGGTGGTGAATATATCTAATGTTCCTGCCTGTTGTACTGAAAAAGAGTGACTGGGCAAAATCACCAATTGACTTTCATGCCAAAGAGAGGCCTGGCACCCATAGTTTCCTTATTTCTGGACCATCACCTTAACAAGCAATCTGAACTATGTACAGTATATTTCCAGGAGAAGATTTTTTTTTAATTTTTCTGGTAATTTAAGGATATAGACTAGATACTGGATGGGAAGGAGACTATAGAACTGAGAGAAAGGGGAAAGGTTTGGGGAGAAATATTACTAAAAGAAAGTTATGGCAATGGACAAGCAAAAAAAAAGCAATCTATTTAGATATGGACATTTTGAGTAAAAGAACATGGCAGATAAGTATAAATATTTTAAGAAGGTGATGTTTTATATATATATTGATAAATTGTAAAACATGAGGTCTATAGAATAGATAATTTAGAAATGCTAATGGGAATTCAGAAAATACTCTTTAATTTTATTCTAAGCCTTGTAAGAACCTTACAATTGGCAATTTTTGTATAGAATATCATCTTACAAAAAAAGCTGTTGTGTTGGACTTTTTGAAGAGATAGTTAGATGAATGGTATATTATCCGAAATAGTTATTAAATTGCAGGAATGGTCCACTCTGTTGGATATTGAACAAATCAAAAAATAATAAATTGCTTTCTCTTGGCATACACTAGGTTTGATATACGCTTAATGAAAGAAGGCCGCATGAAAGGACAAGCTTTTATTGGCCTTCCTAATGAAAAAGCAGCTGCGAAAGCTTTAAAAGAAACAAATGGATATCTCTTATTCGATAAGCCAATGGTGGTTGTATCCTTCATTTTAAAAGTTCCGTTTCATTTGAGTTAACTGGGTTCACAGAATCCTCCAGTTAGTAATGTATAATTTTGAACACAAGTAAGCTTTTCTTATTCTCACCTACAACTCAAATAAATTTAAATATTATTTCCTAGAAGTATAAACTGTTACTGGACTTTATCCTATGGGAGGATCTCTTTGAGGTTCAGGTTCGAGACTCATGCATTACACATTGTGTCAACAGATAGTTCTTGACTTACAATTGGTCCTTTAAGTCAGAGGTCACCAACCATGGAGAAAATTTTGGTAGTCTGTGGTGCACCTGGATGGAGGAGCCTCTCCAGGATGGCCAATAGGCCAGTCCTGTGACTAGAGCGCGTGGTGGGCAACTTTGCAGGTGGTACACTGCAGCCCTCTCCTGCTGGAGGGAATGGTGCTATTGCAGGGTGGGGGGGAGTGCAGGCAGGCTGAAGCAATGGACGCCGGCAACCCGCGGCTCTTTCCTTCCCCTGCTGTGGCTCCCTGTCGGCTGCCCCGCCCCTTGCTTTCCTCTCCCAGTCACTCCTCGCCCGGCCTGAGAAGGTAAGGGGGGGGGTGGAGACTCACTCCACATTCCAGAGCAGTAGCGAAGCTTGCTTCATTTCTTGCTGGGTCTCACAGGCGCTTCTTCCAGCCCTTGTTGGTGCTTCACGCCAACTCACTGGCTCAGAGAGACGTGCGACTTTCTCTTGCACCAAGACACGGGCCCAATCTGGCTGTTACTCTCTGCTGCTGCTTTTCGAGCAGGTTGTGCATCTCCTCAAGCAAACGAGGTGCATCCAGCACAAACAAAGGTTGGAAGAAGCACCCGCTAGCCCTGGAGAATCAGAATGTGTGTGTGTGAGAGAGAGAGAGAGGGAGAGGGGAGAGAAACAGAGACAGAGAGAAATGAGAGACAGAGATGAAAGAGAGAGAAAGAGGCAGAGACAGAGAGATGAGAGAGAGAAAAAGAGTCAGATGAGAGAAAGAGAAATGAGACACAAAGAGAAAGAGATGAGAAAAACAGACAGGTGAGAGACAGAGAAAGAGGTGAGAGACAGAAAGATGAGAGAGAAAGATACAGGTGAGAGAGAGACAAGCAGACAGAAAGCGAGAGAAAGATGAGAGAGGCAGAAAGAGTGAGGGAACGAAGAGAGGTTGAGAAGCAGGCAGCCAAGCTAAGTGCCTGAAGGACCCCCATCCCATCACTGGGAGTCCAGGCGCTTCAGTGAGTGGTGCGCTGGATTCCTAATAGTGGTCCGTGGGATTTAAAAGTATGAATTTAGTGGTCTCTGCAGTCCAAAAGGTTGGTGACCCCTGCTTTAAGTGACTGCTTGAAGTTACAGTTGATGTGTTAAGGAGCATTTGAAATTACAACTGACACCCACCCACCCACCCCTCAAAAAAAAAAAAAAAAGGTCTTACAACCTAGATTCAGAACTCTGACAGCTGCACACACACACCCCTCTACTCTCTGGGTCACATAATTGCATTTTGGATATTCAACAACTGTCCTGCATTTACAGTTATTTGTAGCATTCCCATAGTCACATAACTGATTAATGTTCTTTTTTTCCCCTGGTAACTGGCATTTACTTTCGGTTTCCGGCAAAAAAATACCAGTTGCTGACACTGAGCTCGAATGACTGCTGTTTGCCTAATGACCACTGCAAAAAAAAAAGGTTGTAAAGTAAGGCATGGTCACATGGTGTTCCATTTAAAGACCAGCCCAACTTACAACTGTAATTCTGGGATCAATTGTAGTCATAAGTCAAGGACCATCTATATTGAAAATGTGATTTTTGTGGCTTGCTATAATGTATGAATACAGCCATTATAGTTTCTAATCACGATAAATGACGTAGCATTTTGCGCTAGGCAATTATTGCTTATTTAGGAAAACAATGGCTTCATATGTAAGCTAAGACTCTGCCTCAAAATAGTTGGGAATGGGTTTTCCCTGGAATGGTAATTTGTAATGCAGAATTTTATTTCTAATATGAATTTCTATTTTGCTAAGTTTTAGATCAGTGGTTAAAGTAGTATAATTCTTTGAAGAGTTTAAAAAACATTTGGTTATCTCCACTATACCTAGTAGGAATGAAGGAAAAAAAATGACAATTCTGTGCTTATCTTTTTTATAACTTTCAAATAATCCTGAAACAGACTGAAAGCTTTCTAATTGAATGAGCAGCTGCCTAATTACTGAATTTATTGGGACCATTTCTGACTGTTTTGCTAGCTTCATCATCAGTCCTCAGTGAGATGAGAATTACTTGCAACAGTTAATAGGTGGCAGAATCAGAATTTATTTGGATTATTTGTTAATAAAACCATTGATGATTATTTTTAATTAATTCTTCACGCCTTGTCAGTATTATAACATTTTAGTTTTGCTTGTCTTTATTATCTGAACATTTTCTGTGCTAATTAGTTGCTTTTGCTAGGACTTGCAATTAGGTTTTTGTTCCTTAATAAATACCTAGCAATTCGCTCGATCAGCAAGACCAAAGCCTGATTCCAAAGACAAGAGGAAAGATAGAGGGAAAAAAACCTGAAAGTAAGTTACATTCTCACAACCCATTTTGTCTGTGAAAACATTTATATAAAAATTACCTCAGTCATCTGAATTTGAAAGGTGGAGCTTCAGTTGACAAATAATAGTTTATAAGTTTAATTGCTGTTCTATTTTTTTAAATTCACAGTTATATTTTAGGAAAAAGCTGATTGGACTTTTTCTATTGATAAATTAAGTTTTCTATATATGGATAGCTTCTGCCCCCATTCCCCAACACACAAAGGAACATTATGAATGTTATTTGCTGAGCAGTTGTATACAAAACTCCTTGCCCGAGGAACAAGAAGTGAGTTCTCACTGGGAAAATACATGAATGGTGGCTTGGTGCACTTTGGAAGATAAGTGTTCTTACAAAAATTTAAGAATTTTGTCCTAGGAAGTGAGGTTTGTATATACCTGCTGTAGAATTTGAAATGATAGCCCTGACACCGTTAGCCAAAGTGATACTTAGGCTACAATCTTAAGTTTTATTTAAACAATATTGATTTCTGGTGAATATATTTTTCCATTTATTTGGTATTTGTTTGCAAACTTTTACAGTGTTTTTTTTTAAAGTGACATATTTCACTAATGAAAATCAGCTTTGAATGAATCAATTTGCAATGTGAAACTAGTCTTCCTGAACTCTGAAATATCTAGCTCTGTTCTCAATTAAATGGTAGAGGAACTCCTTTAGAATTTTGTCACAGAAAGGTTAATCTGGTTTTTCATTACTAGGCAAAGTCCTTTAATATCTTTGTATTTGTTTAAAAACTTAAATGGTTTGGTGTTTCATTTTTTTGGTTTATGTTTGCAACAATCCTGAAATCCTGGATACTGAATCTGTAGGCATCCAATCACATCAAATGGCACATCTAGCTATGCTGGATATGCGTTTATTTATTTGATTTTTTTTAAATCCCACCTTTATTACTTTGTAAATAATTCAAGGTAGCAAACACACACAGTACTCCTTCCTCCTATTTTTACCACAGCTACCCTATGAGGTGGATTGGGCTAGGAAGAGAGTAAGTGGCCCAAATGTATCTGACCATCTAGATGCATATCAGCAAGCAGGGGACTGTCTTCTTAGTTTATTCATTCTCTTAGAACACCAGACATTCTTGATCATTAAATTTAAGATTTATTGAACCTTGGGAATAGCAAATGTTTCAGCATCAGATACTGTCACATGATATTTATTCTACGATGTGGATACTTAAACATAAATAATAACCATTTTAAAAAAGATCAAAATCTCATGAGATTTCAACATTCACCTCTAATCTTTCATGTTTTTAGTATTATTTCCTGAACTTGTGGCCATTTCTGTTTAAATGTTTTTAATGCTGAGATTTCACAGATAATGAATAATGATGTCAGAGACCAGAGTTTTTTCCAATTGGCTTGGCTAGACTTTTCATCCTTAAAGCAGCTAGTAATATTTTAAATATATCTTAGCTAATTAAAAATTCTGGTAACATTTTTTAAATTGTTTTTACAGATATCAAAATAATGATTAGAAAAGAGTTTCAGATTTTTCTTTTCATCTCAGATAGGGTAGAGCACTCCTTTAACCCCACTGTATCTCAAAAGTGTCTGGGGCCAAATTTAAAAGTTTTGTTCCTGATAAACCCTTTTTGTAAGCACACACAATCATTAATGTTCACATACTGCTTGCCCTTTCAAGTGGTTAAGATGCTCACCTAGGATCAATGAAACTCAGCTTTCAAGTCCCTCCTCAGTCATGTAAGTTCACCAGGTGATCTTGATTCAGTCACTTCTGCTCTCAAATTGATTGTAGGCATTTTGTGGGCAAAATTGGAGGAGGGAATGCTTTGTATGCCACTTGGAACATACTTGACACTGAAGTAGAAAACTGACGACAAAATAATAGGTGTTCTGTTTGCTGCTCAATCGTTTCTCAAATTATGAAGAAATGTTCAGAATATAAAAATTAAAATGAGCATTCTCCAGCTTATCTCTACTACCAGATTATTTAGGTAACCGCTGAGCAGTGATGAAGTAAACTTTTTCAACGACCTGGTCAGCCCTATACGTCTTCAAAAAAAAGCAGAACATTGTGTCCTTTAGTTCCATTTCAAAAAGACCTAAACTAACCAAGCCCTGCAGGAAAAAAAAGCCAAGCTTGATGACTGAAGTAGTTTATAAATTTATAGGTTAGGGCAGTGCTTGTAAGCACCAGCTAGCACACAAACCTTCATTAATTATCCATTATACAGTGTAAATATGCCTGTTCCATTCTCATGAGATCATCAGCTCTCGAGATTTATTGTAAGTAATCTTCTATTAATTTCATAAAATCAGGACCATTTTGTAGCTATCGAGATTTAGTGCTTATTGCCAGTTTCATCCCTTTGGTAGAAAAGGCTACACCCTGATGGTCTGCTTAAAAGTTTTTCTAAAACTTCCAAGATCCTCCACAATAACAGAATTCTTAGTTCTGTTTCTTAGCTCCAAACCTCTCCTTTTCCAAGGCTGAGAGTTCTTGTCTCTGTTCAGTTCATGCTTCCCATTCTATTTGAGGTTTCACTACTAAAATAATCCTTATAGGTAACCTTAATGAACACATTTCTTCATTGTGCCTGCATGTGGGTGCTATGTTTATAGTGTCTGGAGCAAATTCAGAAGGTATACATTGAACTGCAGAGTCAAGGGAAATGTATATTATGAAAATGGCTCTTGTTTTCCCAATTTTATCTCTGAATTTATAATGAAGCACAGAGTAGTTTATGAGCACTGTTGTGACAAGAGTGACTTCCTGCTGTGTAATTTCAGTGAACATATTTTGAACAAATATATTTAATGTAGTTGTGTAAGCAGCATTTAAATTGGATGATAGTTATGTTTTCTAGATGTAGGTTACTTAGCTTCCGTCTAAGATTATCACCTTGGAAAACAGCACAAAAAGTGAGGAAACCTAACAAAATTGACATAGTGCCTTTTTTCAAAAACTATGTCAGGTAACATAAAATAGTGTGAAATATTTGTTGTAGATTTCAGATGTTGTGCCCATTTCTTTAGGTTATATTTGGTTACAAATTTTTAAATGATCACTATTTCAAAATTGGCAGTCTAGATGAAAAAAAAAACCCAGAGAATAAAAGGATTAAACCGCATTCTGCTGTTCTTCTTTAGAAACATTCCTGCGTAAATACTGCAGTAATACTGTGTCATGAAAAGTGTATCCTTTCTTGTTGTATCCTTTTTGTGTATCTTTTTTATTCTGCAAAAAAAACCACCTTATTTTCTAGCATTGACGTAGACAAAAAAGTAGTAATACAGGTTAAAATAGTAAACCATTCTTCTTTCATTTAATAGGGCACCCATAGAGGTTTCTAGCCTTTAAATGTGCCTTTTAAAATCCCAATGATGGCTGCCAGGCCTTCAGTAAGTGTAAATGCTCTGCTTACGTTGGTAGAGCTTTAACCCTGTACTATATGCTAACTGATGGCCTGGACTCAAGTAACCACTGCACTAAAATTACATTAGAGAATAATGACTTCCAATATCATGGAGTCCAGGGAGAAAAATGAAAACTTTGTCTAGTTTATGTGCTTATTCTAATCTACAACTCAGTCTTTACTATCATGTATTTTACTTATTTATTTGATTTCTATAGCCAGCCCTAACCCATCTCAGCAAGGTCGATGGTGTACACCATGAAACATAAAAACCATCCATCTTGCTTACGATTTTGTTTTCTATGCAACAGAGTAAAGCACGATAGCATTTAAAGACCATTGGATTCAGAACTGGCCTTCAACAAATAGAAGGGACTTGAATGAAAGGGACTGTAAGCTAGAGGATATTTGTAGTGGAGAAAGGAAGGAGACAGTTCTGGCCTCTAGGTTACTTCTTGCCCTTTGGGGTGAGTCTGCCAGTTTTCAGGTGCAGATTTGCAAGAAGGAGAATAAATCAAATAGGTATCTCTTTTCCTCTAGTGGAAGCATCCTGCTCAGTAGAATTTCACCCAACAGAAGTATGGGTTCAAGTTTTAGCTTGGCTTTTAAAAAAAAATTTTTTTGAAGTCTTTTCTGATGAATAATATATGGGTGTTTAATGCATTTTTAAATTATTCCAGGTGCGTTTTTGAGTTCCGTGTCTTACAAGTGTGCTCGAGCTCTGGGAAGAAGATGCATGGTAGCAGAACTGTTGAATAGTATGTAAAAGTACAAAAAATACCATACAACATTCTGGTAATTATAGGTGCATCTGTCTTTTTAAAGATAACTCTTCCAATGGTTCACATAGCATTTGTGGAAAATGCTTCATTTAAAGCTCTAATAAAACATTCTGTTTTGCATTGTTATTAATGGTTTCACCAAAAGCACATTTTTTGTCTGCCATCAAACCAGAAAATACAAGAACAAAATATCCAAAGGGGCATCTGATCTTTGTATTTGAAACTTCTTAGAAAGGGGATTTATTGACTTGGGGAGTAGAGAAAGAGAAGAGGTAAAATGAGCGGTGCCCTGTTGCATAATTTCCTTTTGTGGGTTTGGCTGCTGGAAGTGCTGTCTTCCCATTTTGCTCCTTTTTCTTGCATTGTCAAGTGTCTACCCTTCGTCTGTACAATGCTGCCATAACAACATAAAGGAAGAGGATCAAAAGGAAGAGGATATTATGAATTGGGACGTGACTCGGCATCAATTCTGTTGGAATGTTTAGCCTGTTAAGTTATTAAACAGGGTTAAAAGCATTCCGGCGATCCTCTTGGGGCTCAAGCCCAATTCACTGGATAAACCTGATAGGCCATAGATCCTATACTCTGATATGATATGTTATGATATGGGGGGGAGGGGAGGAGGTTAGCAAAAACCTGGGGTGTGGGTCGGTGGGGGAACTACAGGGTGGATTTGCTTGTCCCTATCTGCAGTTCTTCAGAGCTTCTAGCAACAGATGGAGATGAAGAAGAGAGTTCCTCCAGCAAAACAAGTTGGAGGACAAACGAAATGTCATGAAGATTCGTAACAGCAAGGAAAGCAGATAAAATGGGAAATGGAGATAAAAATGGGAAATGGAGTTGCTAAAAGGCTTATAATTCTAAAAAGATCTTTCAGGCTTCTTTTGATTATGACGAGAGATTTCCAGGAACCCTAAACACTGACAAATTAATGCTTATAGATCTGATAAGGAAAAAAGTGGTATAAGGTGGATCCAACTCTGATCATTATCTTGCAAAGATAATTTTTCCTATCCTGCAGTCAGCAGTGCGAATTGGAAGAGCTGAGGGGGGAATGTCAGTGCAATCTTTGTTTGGAAAGATCTTTCCCGGGTCCTTTTAATATATTTATTTCCTGTTGTTACTAAAATAGCTGTGCACAGGGCATCATGGAAGGAACTACTGAAGACAGGCATCCTGCTTTTCTTCCAATTGGGATTTTTGCCTCACTTTGCATACTTGCCAAACTACTGCTGCAAAAGTTTACTGACATTGACTGAAAAGATTTGTTCCCTGCAATAGCGATTTTGACTTCTTTTGGCTTCACTGTAGCGTTAAATTTGTGCTTTCCTTGAATAAAATTGGGGTATAATTGGGTGGTGGGTGTGGGTGTGGGTGTTAGAGATATCCAGAAAGCGAGATCTGATGTGTCCATTTGCAAGAGGTGAAAGGCTCTGTCCATAATGCATTTTCTCAAGGTGAGAATTAGTGATCTTTTTGTCAATGGCCTTGATATCGGGGAAGATGGGCATTATGGTGGTTGATTGGTTCCCTCCATCCTCAGTTGGAGAGCAGCAGTTGGGAAGAAACTTCACAGTATAGTCTCAATGCAAGTTAAAAACATATTTAAAAGTTCTGCTTCATATTCCTGGCATCTCAAAAATAGCATCCAGCATGCAAGAGAAAATGCAATGGAGATTTAAAATAAGTCAAGCCAGTTGACCAATCAGTCTCATTGTTTCAGCTTTTGATATTACAGAGTTTGTAGCTGGAAGATTGGCAAGCAAATATGTCTGCAATCCTCAAGAGAAAACCAAAATTTTCCTCCCATCTATTAAATTATCTCAAATGCTGATGTCCAACCATTACTCCAGCAAAACTCCAGTACTTGCAGCTTCTAAGCTGAGTGCCATGTGATTAGAAGGATTTTCAAAAATTGATTCTAATCACTTAGGTAACATTTACAGACTTGCTGGCAGTTAGAAGTTCACAATGCTGATGTAAAAGCAGGTTGGGAATTTGGAAGTGATTTGTCTCAAAACATCTGGAGGTCAAAAGGAAATTTTGCAGTCACTGAATTCAGACAAGAAATTGGGTAAAAGGCTATAGTGCCAAAATTCCTTAATTTGACATTGGGCTAATTAAACCTACTTTTATATACATATATAAAATCTAGATATAAAATAATTTTTGTATAATTTTCTGCCACATAACAGACTTTTGGATACAAATTAATTTGACTGAGGAAAATAGTTCAGTGCAAGCAAATAAAGTGAGGCATGTTAGAATAAAAAAAAAACCACCTAAATTTATATAGATCCATCAGTAGAGGTTTAGGTGATAGTTTCTTGCCAGGAATCAACTTTTGCAATGTGATATTCCTTAATGGGGGTTAAAACCCCAAAGTCAAGTTTGCACAAATCCATTTCATTGTATAAATCGTATGTGTACTTGTCCAACCCATCCCTGTTAGCTTTTCACTCTACTTAGCTGCTTCCATTCCCTTCTTTAGGGTTTCTATTCACATAGCGAGCAAGCTTGCAAATCCATGCTTCTTTTAAAAGCAAAGTGTGCCAACGACGTTTAATTTCAGCACATGCCTCTTTTGTGGACCTGTAATGCCCATTGGAAAATAGGTTTGTGCGCTGGAAGTCGGGATGATGGGTTGGGGCGAGTCAACAAATTTGCTTTTGCAATACAAAGGCTAAATGAGAGTGGCCGAAGAGAGCTCGCCGCGGGAGCAGAAATCATTAATCGCAACGAGGGGACGGTGCGTGGTTTGGCTGCATTGCGGACACGAGAGGGCAGCAGCCAAATGTTTATGCTCTAAAGTTTCGGAAGGGACATAGGTGGAGGAGAGAGAGCGTTTTAGCCGTAGAAATCCGGCGCAGGAAAGGGACGCCATTCAATCTCCTTTCAAGGATTGGTGTAAACGCCCTGCCTAGATGGACGGGTGGCCGGAGAGCAGCAGACATACAAGGGACGGATTAAGTAACTAGGTGATTCACCATGCATTCCGCTGAGCTTTCCTCAAAAAAGAACCAGAGCTTTTTTTTTTTTTTGAGACAGGCACGTTTTAACACTGCACCATTTTATTTTGGGAGCAATTGGCAGAGTAGAAACTGAAGCGACCGTAATGAGCTGAAGTAACGGTCTGTCAAGGCCTGCGCGGTAAGCGGCCGGTTTGTGTGGCTGAAGACCAAAGAGAGCGACAGATCTGAAGGCGAATAAGGACCGAAGTGCTTTTCCTAAACCTTTCTCGCAAAATTCAGCAAGCGCGTTTTTTAGGACGATGCCCAGTTTTCGAAGCGCTGAGAAAAGTCCGGACGACGGCTAGATGGCAGCAAAGCTAGGGGATAGTCTGGAAGTTTGCAGCCTGGAAATAATTACGAGAGGGTTTTTTGGGGTTTTGTTTTGTTTTGCAGAGTTGACCTCCCTCCGCCCTTGATGGCCCAGGGAGGTCTGCGTTTGCTCCCGTGTCCATGCCCACGCACCAGAATCCGACCCGCTTACTCATATTTAAGGCCCAAGATCAAGGTAATGTGGAAGTGCATCTCCCAGTGGTTGAAGGAACATTGTTATGTCAATGTATTTTCTTCTCTGGGATTGGGAATGGCACATTTGCCCCTAAACCAGTGTTTTTTAAAAGATGATCCTAGGCCTCTGGAGTCTCCCAGGACCTTTTGCAGAGTTCCCAAAAGGATGAATTTATGATGGAACTGAAAAAGTAATTTTATGATTTATGGCTGCCTCACAGCCATATAATTGCCAGTTCTGTTCTTCACTGCCAGCTTTCAATAAGCAGAGTCAATAGAGAAGCTAGTAGTAAAATTGGAAGTCCTAGAATTGTTGGTTTCAATTGTAGTCAGGATTACATATAAATAACCACCTTAATTGGACTACTTATCCTTAATAATTCTGGCTTGCCAGGATTTATTTAATATTTACAAACTATTAATCCAGAACCCACACAGCCTTTGCTGATTCTCATATAGAGGACTAAAGGTACTATCAAGCATATTGATTGTCAGTTTACCTCCTATTCTCGGTGGCTACTCTGAATAGCTTCATAACATAGTAAGTCATACAGGTATAACTAGTTGCTTAATGACCAAAGTTATGACTGTCCCCAAAAAAGTACTTGCAACACAGATTCCAAGCTCTGATGATTTGCTGTCTCTCACTGGTCACTTGAGTGCATTTTGGCACCTGGCCCACATTTATGGCCGTTTGCAGTGTCCTATAATTGCATTTGTTTTGGCTGGAAATTAGCATTTTTCTCTGCTTTCTGGTAAAACATGTCCATTGCAGCCAATGAGTTTGCTTAACAACTACAGTATTTGCATTACAGCTGATACATTCATTAAGAACCACTGCAAGAAATATCAGAAAATTGGGTTGTCATATGAGTGCCTCAGCTGTTGATCATTATGATATGGCAAAAAAAAAATCTGAACTCCATTAGGATTGTAAATTGAGGACTACCTCTATTGGAGACAGAATGGAATCCTGGGAATCCTCACAGTATAACTATCTGAGGACCAAGAGACAAGGATGGAAAAGATAATAACTTCTATCTGTAGAGCAATAATGTTCTTGGACTTAATTGCAAGGCTGCTATGATGTGGTTGGTATTGTAAATGCCCAGAAATGTTTATTGTTCCCCAAAAATGTTCCTTCTTTGCTTAATTCAACAATTAGCTTTCAACATCAGATGGGAAAATATAAAACACGACTTAATCATGTAGGGAAAACAATTCTGAACTGAGTTGATTCAGATTTACAGCAGACAGAGCTCATTGAGCAGTTTGTAGACTCCTGTTCTGCCACTGTTTGACTGAATTTACTGCAGTTCCAAAACTTGATTTCCTCACTGAAAATGGGTTGGTGTCACATTTATTCCTTCCAAGTAGCTCTGCTTCCAGTTATGATCATAAAATACAGGGATAGCAGATGGTAGCTATCTAACAACTTGGACAATATAAACTAGAGTATTCTGTAGTGTAACATATTCTTAAGGAAAAGATCAGATCAACTTTGCCAATCAAACTCCTTTGCTGTTCTGGGTTATTTTTTCCTGAAGCAATAGTAGTATGGATTTCTTTAAAGTACCAGCATGAGACTGTTCAGTGTATCATACAACCATGAGGTAAAAAAGTAAAGAAAATATTTTTTGCAAGTATCTGGCTGAACCATTTACAAAAGCAAATCCTTTGTAAGTTCCTTTAAGCTAAAACTATATGAATGATTTTTTTAAAATGGAAGTTATGTGGAATTTTTCTTCCTAATATGAGAGGTTTGGTTGATGGTTCCATATGTTTTAGAACTTCATACTCTCCTTCTATTCCTTCAGATTGCCTGTTGCTTAGACATCTAAAAGGCAATATTTAAAATCTGTCTTCTATAAAAACAGGATTAATGGATGAACCTCAGTTTATGGAAAGACTTCACGTGTACAGACAGCCGGTTTCAACTTTTAACAGATGTGTAAAACTTAGATGCCTACAATGAAGGGGCATGACTTAGCAGAATTTGGTGAAAAGTTATAAGCCACTTCCTTTGGGTTATTTTCGACTTAAAAAAATAAAAATCAGTATAGTAAGCTTTGGTGATTCTGGAGTTTGAAGGATTGAAAAACATTTGCTGATTATTACTATTAGGTTCTGTGTTAAATTTTTTCAAATTTCAAATGTATTGGTCACATACACAGTCATACATGGTACAATATGCAGTGAAATGCTTACGCAACCGCGGGTAAGTTAGGTAGGA
>JAEANM010001606.1:0-27076 GCA_017656035.1 Myanophis thanlyinensis
ATGAATGAATGAATGAATGAATGGCCAAGTGTGATTGGACACACAGAATTTGTCATTGGTGCATATGCTCTCAATGTATATAAAAAGAAAAGGGCCTTATTCTCCTCCTTTCTTTCTTTCTTTTTTCTCTCTGCTTCTTTTCTTTCTTTTTCTTTTCTTGAAGGAATTCATTGGAATGGGGGGAAGAGAAAGAGAGAGAGGAAAAAACCCCACTTCATTTGCAGTCTGTCAAAGTTTTCCTCTCTTTCCAACATCCTGGAAGAAAAGGCGATGGTTTTTTAAAGAGATTCCAAAAGCGATACAAAGCCACGGCTGATTATACGTTTGCTCATATTTTTTTCAGTCTTGATTTTTGTCAGCTCCGGCCAAATAGCACGTGTTTGGTTTTTGAAGCGTGAAAAAAAACAACACTCTGGAACAGAGAGGCGAGAACCGTAACCTGAATGAAAGACGGCTCCGACTTTTCAGGGAGAAAGAGTCAAATTGCCAACTATTTCTGGCTGGCCAGCCGTACAAATGTTGTCTTTTCCGACCAAATTTGCAAGCATGTCCTTGAACGATCCAGCCACGGCTGTAAAAAAAAGCAGAGGGGTGGGTTTAAAGGAAGGATTCTTCCAAAGGATTCCTCTGGAGCTGTCAAAATGGGGTTCGAAGACCCCACTGTAAATTCAAAGATAGCTAATCATCGACTTACAATGGCTTGTTTAGCAATCCAAGTTACAATGGCACGGTAAAAAGTGAGCGTTCCTCACAGTTACGACCGTTGTAGCATCCTCCAAGGTTACGCAATCAAAATTTGGATGCTTGGCAGCTGGTTCACATTTATGACACATCGCAGGGTCTAGGGAGTGGGGGAGGAGGTATTGCGTGATCTTCGTTTTGTGACCTTCCGACAAGCCAAGTCAAAAGGGGAAGGTGGATTCACTTCACAACCGCGTTGCTAACTGGACAACTTCAGCGACTCGATTAAACTATAGTGTCAGGAAAGGAGCAAAAACCCCACTTAACTATGGTCTCATTTAGTGGCAGAAAATTTGGGCTCAATGGCGGTCGCACGCCGAGGACCACCTGTAAACCAGTTTAACCGTTTTAATGTCTAACAGAGAGATAATTACTTACGGCGGCCGACTTTTCTCGGAGGAAAGAAAGAACGGATCTGAAAAAAAAGGGACGGATCTCACGAAGATTTGTAAGGATAAATCATTTTAATTGTTTCTCTTTGTAACTTGGCTTTACAAAGGAAAATCCAAGATCAAAAACCAAGACGATATTTACCCAAAAAAAATAAAAATGCATGTTTTAAGAAAAGTATATAAAATCAAATTATGAAGGCAGCTCTCGATTTACAACCATTTGTTAGCAATGGTTCATAGTTACAACAGCACTGAAAAGGGGACTTACAGCCCGGTGCTCACACTTACGGCTGGTGCTCACACTTATACCTGTTGCAGCATTCCCAAAGACACATGTGATTAAAATTCAGGTGCTCAGCCACCAGAATGTGACTTGCCATAGGTGGCCTTCCTGGCCAATGCCGGGGGGGAGCCAGATTCGCTTTAAAGACCAGGTGATTTGTTTAACAACCTGGCACGCGGTTGTAAAATTGGGCATGACCCAATTCAAAAAAAACCCGCCATGCTTCGCAAAAGAAATTCAGGGATTCTGCACCCGTTGTGAATGGTTATAAGTCAGACTTCCTGCATGTAAATTTATTTTTAAAAAAGACACTTTAATTCCCATGTTTTTCACATGAAGGAAGGCCGGACATTGCAGGCTGCCATTGAGTGACCAAAACCACAGACAAGAATGGGTTTGGGGGGGTCAAATAAATACATCTAAAGAATAGTTTTCTGAAATAAAGGACACATTAGAAATAATTTCTTTATTATATCTGCAGCTCTTTGGGGGGGGGGGTGTCCGCTTATTATTATTATTTTAAGGATGTTAAGCAGTCCTGGGATCAAATTCTTTGAGAACCGCTGCTCTAAAAGCATTTTAATGTCATTTTCAGGCCAGGCGTAACTTGTGTGTAGCTGAAATGTAGTTTCTGGAATTAATCTCATTTTTATAGCTGGCCCCCTCACTTGCCTTCATTTAACCGGATGCGGGAAAAACGAGCCGATCTCATTTGTTTTGCACGCAGCCTGGGAAATATTGAAGAATTTTTAGTTTTATTTTGGAGGCGAATTTCCCAAGAGACTTAAGAGACCCGGAGAAACCCCTGTTTCTATTTTCCCAGGTGCATTTGGGCCTGTGTAGAAAACCACGAGAAATTATGGATAATAACTAATGTTACGGAGAGTGAGCATTTATTCATAAGAAAGGACCTTTCTATAAGGTTTCGTAGATAACGGATATAAACATGAATTTTCAGGCCGGATTGAATTGGTTGAAGGGATTAAGGATTAAGGATGCTATGGGTTGATTTGGGGTTAGGATTAGCCATACAACCATTTCTTTTAATACAGTAGTCATCAATTTACAACAGATCATTTAGTGACCATTCACATTTACAACGGCACTGAAAAAAGTGGCTTCTGACCATTTTTCACACTTTGCAGCAGCTTAGCAACTGACTCATAGTTATGTGAGTGTGTGTGTGATATCCCCTTCTGCGACCTTCTGAAGAAGCCAGATTCACTTAACAACCGTGTTGCTAACTGAAGAACTTCGGTGATTCACTTAATCCCAAGTGGCACGCAAGGTTGTAACACGGGGCAAAACTCACTGACACAAATGCCTCGCTTAACAACAGATGTGTCGGGCTCTAGGGTGGTCGTAAGTCGAGGGCTACCTCTATACCAAAAGCAGATCGGCAAGTTTTCTTCCCAGGAGGGTTATTGATGCTTCAGAAGTTTCCCAGGTTGAAAGTCCTGCAGGCATCAAAAGGAGCATTTTTTCTCACGACAAATTTTCAAAAATGGTTTCATGGGCATTCCCGTTATCCCTGGTTACAAGATGACAAACATCTCCAGGAACCAGAGCTCAGGGAGAGCTCCAAGGATCCCTCAACGGATCTACAAATAGTTCTCATTTTGTCTCCAGGAATAGCAATTCTGGTCGCCCTCCTTGTTCCCATCGCCTTCAACATCAAGAGAGTCCACAACAGTAATTCATAACATTTGCTAGATCCAGGTGGATTATGGAGAAGTTCAGGAACTTGGCTTTGATAAGTCCTGCAGATCCTCTGGCTGGTTTCTCTCGGTTGATTCATCAGGATGGAAAACCAACACTTTTCTCATAGCTGGCCCAGTACTGAACTAGCCCTCTAAGCACCAAACACATTTCTGTATTCAGTGGCGTTCAGGCAACAAAACCAATTTGCGTCCCGTGATAAATTTACCTTCTCTCTCCATCCGTGCAATTTGTTTTCCCCCCGTTATAGCTTTCACCCTGAGCATCTCCTAAAACGTGACTCCTTCTTTGTTACCAGTTAAATCCTTTTCGAGCGGCCTTCTTTGGAGCTCACCTTGGCTGAATAATTAATGTGTGGCTCTCCATAAAAAATAATTAGGGCATTTGTTTTTTTTTTTTTTTTAATAAATGGAGGTCCTTGGGAAGATGCTCTTGAACCAAGGCTAGATTCTCCGAAAAGAGCCAAAGGACCTTTCTTAAAATAACATCTCGAATTGGTAGGGGGAGGTGTAGGATTAGACCCATGGTGATGAAGTGGGAAGAGATGGTTTCTCCCCACCTCAAGTCTGTCCTTTTGAGGGTAGAGAAGAAAACGGATTTACAAGAATGCTTGTCTTGTATCAGAGAGAGGTATACAAGGAATGTCTTCTTCAAAACTCAGTTGAGTACACAAGGAGTGTAAGAGGTGGCAACGGTAGATCTCAGCTTCTGTGTTTCTCCTCCAGACCCAGACCCAAAAAACAAACCACAGCTTCAAGGGGAAGGTAGGAGAGGAACAAAGGAGCATCCCAGAGGACTTCCGCTATTTTTCATCTCTGACCGGCCGGATCTTCATTTCGGTGAACTTGAGTGAATATTGCCAACCTGTCCAGGAAGACCACTCGATGCCGTCTGCGTAGGAGCTGTGGTGGCCCTTGAGGTACTGACCGTTCAGGTTGGATGTGTGGCAGTTGCGGTACCACCAAGCCCCGTGGTAGAAGGCAGCACAGTTGTTCTCCGAGTGGTCGTTGTCCAGGTCTTTGGTGGTGAACTTCATGCCGTTGTGCTTCGAGAGAGAATCTCCTAGAAAGGAGAAGAAAGCATGTTCAGATGGCAAAGAGAAGTCGGGATGAAGTTTCCTAGAACTGTAGAAGAAGCCACTGAGGTCATTCTCCCTCAAATGAGGATCTCTCCAACCTCATCTTGGAGGAACATCAACCCTCTATGGGAGCTATCTCCGTCACCAAATTACAATTTAGGCGAGCATGTTACCTTCCACCATTCCACACGATTCGTTCCAACAGAAAACCAGAAATGCTTAAATTCCAGATCAGCCCACAGACAGAGGGCTTCCAAACACATTTGCAAAGTAGATATTCTAACAGAAGCCTTCTCTACCTTGGGGTGAAATATTGATTTATGACATGAAATTTAAATTCCAAATAGGTGTTTGAAGTGGAAATTTGCTACTGTGGGTAGGCCAGGCTGTTTAATAAGGCTGGGAATTTTCTCTCCATATTATTCTGAGCAGGGAGCCACTGTTTTTCCGTCCCCCCTTCCTTCCTTCCTTCCGTCAGAATAATAATGTGAAAAATTTACACACAAAACGACTTCCGTGCAATGATTAAAACACATACAGGTAAGTCCTCCACTTACAACCTTCCGTTTAGTGACCGTTCGAAGTTACAACAACGGTACTGGAAAAAGTGACTTGCAGAGTCCTTCGTGCTCTCAGAGCTTGATGTTTTTGTTGCCGACGTTTCATGACCCAACTAGGTAACATCATCAGTTCTAGAAGGGAGTGAGGTGTGTGGGGAGGAGGAGGAGGAGGAGGAGGATTGTGTGGGGTCCTGGGTGCTCTTTGGTAGTTTTGTTCAAGATGTTTCACAACCCAACTAGGTAACATCATCAGTGCTACGTACTTCAATCTTGTATTTGATTAGGTTGGGTGTTGGGTCACGAATTCTTTACCAGCTCTGATGACACTACCTAGCCGGGTGAAGAAATGTCTGCTAGGAAACAACAATTAAACTCAGAGAGCACCAATGACCCCACAGTACTCCTTCTCCCTCTGTTCTCTTCTAGCACTGATAATGTTACCTAGTTAGGTCATGAAATGTTTGCCAGAAAACATTTTCTGGGGTCCCGAGAGCAGCCAGGACCCCAGAAAAAGAAGCAAGACTCCCCCCAAAGGGACGTGTTTAGAAAGGAGACCTTACCTGCTGTTCCAGAATAATCTGTGATGGTGATGGGGTAGCCATCTTCCTCCGGGTCCACAGAGAAGAGGCCGACGGCAAACGTCCCGTAATGGGCGTAGGCTGTGCCGTTATCAAAATCTTCCAGATCTATGCGCAACTCGTAGGTCCCTTGGGTGCTCAGAGCATGGATGCGCTTCAGACCTAGAGAGAAAGCAAACCATCAGCTTTGGGTTTCTCCTTCTGGGCCAAGGGTAGCAAGGACTCCCGCCTTGAGCAAGGGGGTTGGACTAGAAGACCTTCAAGATCCCTTCCAGAGCAGATGAGATGTTTCCACAACTTTGATGATGGGATTCTTGCTGCTATAATCTGGGATGGGTGGGGTGTTGAAACAAAATAGACATTTCTGTTCCTAGTCAAATGGGTGACAAGATTTTATGCTCATTCCCCGTCTCCTGGTGATTAGCCCAAAGTCATCCAGCCAGCTTTCATGCCTAAGGTGGGACTAGGATTCTCTTGCCTGCTAGCGATCCACTCACTCAGCTGGCTTCCTTGCTTAAGGGGGTGGGGTGGGGTGGGACTAGAACTCACCTTCTCCTTGTGATTGGCTCAAAGTCACCTAGCCGGCTCTCCTACCTAGGGCGGGACTAGAATTCCCTGTCCCATATTCCCCAGCGATGGACTTACCGAGCCAGTGTTCGCCCGTGAGTTTCCCAAATCCGTCTTTGTAAGCTTCCCAGCCGCGGAAGAAATTCACGGAGCCGTCCTCACGTCTCTGAAAAACCTGGAGAGGCACATGTTGACGGCGCAGAATTAAACGAAGAGCGCGCACAAACCCCCCAAAACGCAACAGACCACCCCCAACCCCCCCTCCACAAAACTCCGCTTCTTGCTGGTGTCCGAGTCCTTGTCGCTTTTGTCCCCCCTTCCCCCTTCCCCCCCTTCCCCCCCCCCCCGGCTCTTGCTTTTCATCGCCTTCGAGGAGAGCCGCTTATTAGATTTTGAGTGCAAAATGCGAATTAATTAGAGGGCTGGAAATTGGCTAATTAGACTGGAGCGGTTTCGGCATGGGGAAGTCCTCAAACGTGGCCTGTCAAAGATGAAGAGGCAGTGGAGGCTCTGTGAAAAAGCATCCCTTCGGTCAGATGGGAAGCAAAAGACGGTCCAGTCGAACGGTTCCTGCTTTACGACGGGGTTACGGCTTCGGCCAACGACCGTTCCTCTAGCAAATGGAAAAGCCGTGGGGGGGAAGGAATGGCTGCCGGTTTGCCTCTCCCCTCCCTCAACTATTGGACCTTATGCAGCTAGTCCTCAACTTACAACTATTCGTTTTAGCGACCGCGTTTTACTTTCAGCCGGGTAAGGCAGCCGGCCGGTAAATTTAACAAGGAAGATAAGATAAAACGACATGAAGTTACGACGGCATTAGAAAAAGGACCAGTCCTCGTGCTTACGACCATTCATTTGCGACGAAGCTACAACAACACTGGAGAAAGGGCCTTCTCTAGCTGTCAATCAAAGTCTTAACCTGGATAGCACCCCAGTAGCGGTCTGCACCCCCAGATTCTCAGCAAAGGATCGCCCAACCTGAGAAGTTCCAGCAGCTCAGCCGGTTGGAGGTATCCAAGCTGGAGAAGACTTCATTTTCGGGTGAGACCCTCCAATCAGCCCAGGGAAACATCTTCCTTTGATAAAAGGTTAATTTACTGACTGGGGTAAGGAAAATGCCACGGAGGTCTGACCGCTTGCTATTAATTAAGCCCTCATCCCTGGATTTAATTGCTCTGAACTTAGCTTGGGTTCACTTTAATTGGAAAGGGACTCCAGAAGATGCTTTGAGGGACATCCAGATGCTCCTCTCAACAGCTTTCTCACCTTCTCCAAAATCACTTGCAACACGGAGGCTGCTTTCCTTTATTCAATAATTACAGGTAGCCCTTGATTTACAACCATTCATTTGGTGACTGTTTTGAAGTTACGGCAGTGCTGGAAAAAAAGAAACTTAGGGCTGTTTTTCACACCTCTGACCATGGCAGCATCCCCGTGGTCACATAATCAGAATGGTAGCGCCATGTCTGTATTTTGGTGCCAGCTGCGGGAAGAACGGTTACAGGAATGGGGTAGGTCTCGTTTAATGACAAGAAGGACCAGGGGTGACATGATAGCCGCCTTCCAGTATCTCAGGGGCTGCCCCAAAGAAGAGGGAGTCAAGCTATGCTCCAAAGCACCAGAAGGCAGGACAAGAAGCAATGGGTGGAAACTAATCAAGGAGAGATCCAACCTAGAAGTAAGGGGAAATTTCCTTGAGAATGAAAAGAATTAACCAGTGGAACAACTTGCCCCCAGAAGTTGTGGGTGCTCCATCACGGGAGGTTTTGAAGAAGAGACCAGGCATCCATTGGTCTGAAATGGTGTAGGGTTTCCTACTTCAGCAGGGGGTTGGACTAGAGGACCTCCAAGCTCCCTTCCAATGATGTTATTCTGTTAGAAAACCTCAAAGGGCAGACTCAACCCCCCACTGGGTCTATTCTCTGCCGCCAGTTTTCTACGTTCCTATAGATTTTTTTAAAAAAAAAATTTCGTTCAGCGGCAATCCTCAAGCATCCTGGCGGTGACTTTCACGAAATCAGATTTCACTTTGGTTTTTTAAGAAATTGGGTCTGTTTAAATGATGAATGTTGAGGAAGATGGGAGAGAGAGAGAAAGGAAAAGATTGGTCCCTGGGAATTTGGCAAATTTTTGCGGAGCGAGGCACAGGGGACCAAAGGGGTTGTCGGGGGGTGGGCAGCCCCTCTCTGAGAGAGGAAAACTAATAAAGTCAACTTCAACTAGAATGCATAAATTGCAAACAGATGGCCCAGGATAATAGTGAGGTTTTTGAAAGGGGGAAGCGTCTGCACGCCCGTGTCAAAGGGCAGATTAATTTCTCAAGTTAAGAAACTGCTAAGTGGGAGGGGGAGTATCGAGGGTCCCCAAAGAAACCCCTTTCTCCCCCCCCCATCCCACCCCAAAAGCATTGCAATCATTCAACAGCCAGCCTTGCTCAGAAAAATCCGTTTCCTCTGCCCACTTATAAAGTTGCTAAACATTTCTGATTGCGGAAAGATTTTCCAATGCCAAATCTGAATCAGGAAAAAGAGGAGATGTCCAGAAATCTATTTATTTATCTGCACACCACTTATTATTATTATTATTATTTTTACAAACAACTCAGCATATCCAAGACATCCTCCTGTTTATCCTCACAATGACAACCAATCTGTTCTCAATCAGAATAGACCTGGAAGGGATCCAACCCACACTCAAGCTGGGAACTCTCTACTACTATTTCAGACAAGGGGCTGCCCAGTCCAGCCTCTTCTTAAAAGCACCCACAACTTATGGTGGCAAGCTGTTCCACTGGTTAATTGTCCTCAGGGTCAGGAAATTTTCTCCTGAATTCTAGATTGGATCACTCCTGGATTGGTTTCCATCCTGCCTTCTGGTGCTTTGGAAAATAATTTGGTGCTTTGGAAAATAATTTGGCCCCCTCTTCTTTGTGGCACAGGAATACTGCTATCATGTCCCTCCCTAGTCCTTTTCTCTATCCTGCATTGTCCATCTGGCTACATAAATGTTAAATAAAATCTTAAATTTAAAACCAAAACTCTTTAATATTTTTTTTTCAAAAATGCATCTTTAAAATATATATACGGTGTGTGTATATATATAAAATTTTCCCGACCAAGCGCGCCCTCTAGATGTGGTTTGAACCTGAAACTCGGATGTTTTTCAGCAGCCCCAAATCTTTCTCCAACCTGCAGAGGGCAAAAAAGGAAAAAACAAACAAACCCGTGGTTCTTTCTGCAATTTTGCAACTGAAAAGCTATGCCTGCATTTGTTTTTCTCTCTCTCTCTTCCGCTTCCTGCATTTTCCCGGATGCAAAAAAAAAGAAAAAGAAAAGGAAAGAGAAACCCGTATGAATGGCTGGCTTCAGAAGTGCAAACCAATTTGCGGAGTTATTTTGATCCGAGACGGTGCGTAAAAATACAACGCGCTGCAACATTTTGCAGGGATCAAAACTGGAGCTTTGCAAAGGGACGGCAAAGAGAGAAATTATTTTATTTTGGAGGGTTGGCTGAATTGCAAAGTGGAAAATATCCATTATTCTTTGTATATATATATATATATTAAATATATATAAAATAGCTGCATCATAAGAAGGAAAAAGTAGAATTTTGATACATTAATCTCGGTTACTACTTTAAGGGAATGCATAGATCAAGCCTGTATTGATCAGGAAATAATGTCAATAAGGACAATTAACAATAATAATATTGTTTAAGAAGGGGAATGGCCTGCTCCAAAGATAAAAAGAGGCAGAAAATGTATTATTTCCGTCTTTTATTATCCTAGGAGGAAATTTGCTACAAGTTTGGTTTATTTACTTTTGGGAGTTGCCATTAAGTTTTATTATTTATTTGTTCCTGAAAATGGGACTTGTTTTCTGGCGGTTTGTTGCAATTTGCTCTCTTTCCTCTTCAGCCAAGCGTGGTTGCCACTGGGTTAATTTAATTTATTATTTTGACAGCTTGCCGCTCCTTGCCAACCGCCTAAGCTAAGGCCATCTCCAAGAGGACCTTGAGTTTCCACAAAATAAGGGGACTGAGGTTGGTTTGTGTTGAGTGCGACATCCCTGCCCTGCCTCTTAAACAGCTGGCTTTTTCGATTTAGCCGCCCTCTCTCCACCCTCCTTCTGCAGGCAAAGATAAATCTATTTTGCCAAGGTTTTTTTTTCTTAAAATGAAAAAAATATATATATAGGACCTCCACCGATCTCCCATATTTGCAGACGGCTGCCTCGTTATAGCTGCGGTTGTTATTGTGAGTTTCTTTCTGGGTAGGTGGGCGAGAGAGAGAGAAAGAGAAAAGAAAATACAGCCACGATTTAGAGCAATATTGAACCTCTGGGTCTCTGTATAGGACTGTGTAGTACAGTGTTTCTCAACCTTGGCGACTTTTAAGATGTTTGGACTTCAACTCCCAGAATTCCCCAGCCAGCCATGCCCATTTTGTGTCTCTCAGTCCTTAGAATGGAGAGATTGCAGAGAAAGGGATCGCAAGAGAGTAAGCAGGTGTACAATGGGGATGTCACATCAAAAGGAAGGAAGGTGTTATCACCGGGGGAAATTGCTGGCTGGGGAATTCTGGGAGTTGAAGTCCAAACATCTTCAAGTTGCCAAGGTTGAGAAACACTGGTATAACATTTTGTGTGGTTTTGATTCTATGGCTCTGTTGATTCAGTCTGGGAGTGCATTATGGTCTTTGCGAATGATGCTCGGAGATAGGAGAACCAGAGCAGAAAAGGTATCTTCGGCCAGCTGGAAATGGTGAGTTCTAGTCCCATTTCAGGCAATGAAAGCCATCTAGGTTAACTTTGAGACAATCACCAGGAGACAGGGACTTCTAGTCCCACCATACATGAAACCCGCCTAGGCGGCTTGCCAAGGGTCCATCTCTCTCTACACCCCTCCCTGCCTGGAATTTTGGTCTGTTCCAGCAAAAACCATTCTCAGATTCTGGAGGTGGCAGTTGAATCAAAGAATTCTGGAGGTGGGGGGGTGGGTGGAGGGTAGGGTTGGATGGTGACTAGAAACATGAAGGTTAATAACCATGACCTTCTAATCTATGCCATAAATCTGGTCAACGTTTTGACCTCCAGGACTAGGAGATGTTAGGGTCCAAAACCTGTATTGAGATGAACTTGGGGTCTCCAGCGTAGACAATATCTCCAGGGCCCCTTCCAAGAATTTCTGGTGGGACTGGACGGCATGCTCTCCATCCTTGGTTGAAAGGTCTTCGGGATGGACTTTGAAGGAACTACTAGGTTGTGTTTCATCGATCTTTCCTGAACAGTTTTTAATCTGGGAGGGACGGAAGGAGGGTTGTCCATTCCCAACTTGGCTTACAAAACGCTCCCCAAACGCTGCATCATCAGGAAGGTTGTTCTTACCCAAGTTAAGAGTGCAACTGGCAAAGGTTGGTGAGATGGAGCCATCTTCTCCTGCCAGAGATCTCCTAGGACCTAGGTTCTTCTTGCCCGAAACCTCGAGTGATTTCAGCCTGCTTTGCGTGGAATCTCATGGGAGCTACGGAGAGATGGGCAAAATCTCGTGAGATTTCAACCCTAATTTAAAAATAACTTTAAGAAAGCAAGCTGCCATGAATAAAGCCTCTCTCACCTACTTTAGCTTCTGAAACCAAGCCATGTTTGGCATTCCGATTATGGTTTGAGTAGCTTCTTCACCGGATTCCTATTTAGTGTATGAATAAAAGTCTGTACGCTTTGATTTTGAAACAGGCTGAGGAGAAGCTGGAGTGAAGTAACTTTGGGCTGGGCGTCCCTTCTGGATGATTATCGAAAAGAATGCCATTTCTTCACGGCTTCCGTAGAATCATCTTTGAATATCAGCCTTTAGTCGATGCTATCTTGGAGTCTCTGGGATTACAAGATCCCGAACATCAGGAGTTGCCGGAGAGGTAAGCAGCTTTATGGATGAAGAATTGGGGGGGAAAGGATTCTTTCCACACCATCCTAGGTCAAAAAAATGTTTTATTTTGCTTATTTATTTCCCATCTTTTTTGTTTTTAAGATGGTGAGCATATTTAATCTCCGTCTGCCTGCCTGTCCTCTCTCTCTCTTATCCGACTATCGACCTCTCGTCCATGTTTTCCAAAACGAGCTCTTCATTTGCGTAATAGGAAGGATTGTGAAGTCTGGCTCTGCCCGTCTCTCGTATTCATCCAGTCTTTCTCTATTTTGAAAAGCTCCAGGTCTGCGGCCGAAGACCACAGCAAATTTCTGGTTCTCCAGAAGCTGCTGGAAAGCGAATCCCATTCGGCTTTTTACCAAGAAGGCGTGAGCTACACGTTGCTGAAGGTCTCTGAGCTTGGGCTGGTTCGAGTGGCCGAACTCCTCCTGCACAATGGGGCGGACATCACCTTCGAAGGTCGGGCTGCCCACCCTCCCCGCTTTTGCCTTGGTTTTATTTCAGGGGAGAGGGAAAACTTCAGGAGGTGCTTGACCTGGGGGAGGGGCGCTTCCTGTAGTTGTGTACCCCAGCCCTGCCACTAAAGGGGACTGCAATTCAAATTCGCAGTCTGCTGGTTTTAAACATATTGGCCATCGTTGTATTGTCTGTTTCTCACCAGTAGATGTCGCTGTGCCACCGCAAAAATTCCCCCTAACATACATTCCTTCACTTAATGACTGTGGCATGCGCTCAACAACCGCTGCAAAAAGGGATGTCATGATTTATGACTGTAATAGTTAAGACCCATTACAGTCGTTAAGTCGAGGACTTTTGGTATATACAGCAGGTTCAGGATCGATATAAATCAAAGAAATAAGGACTCCCAATTATGGCTTTGCGGGTCACCAGGTTCCTGCCCTCCACCCAATAAATGGCCACTTTCTTGCTGCAGCCGTTAAGTAAATCATTGCAGTAGTTAAGTTAGAAACACGGTTGTTAACTGAATCTGGCTTCCCCGTTGACTCTGCTTGTCAGGTGGTCACAAAAGCAGATCACGTGACTCCAGAACTCTGTTAACTGTCATAAATGAGTCAATAGCCGACTGTCTGAATTTTGATCACGTCCACGGGGCTGCCGAAATGGTCGTAAGTCTGACAATTGGTCATAATTTTCATTTTTTTCAGCGCCATTGCAACTTTGAACGGTCACTAAATGAAGTCAAGGACTGCCTGTATTTCTCCTCCTGCCCCCTAGCTCCGCCCCCTTCATCCTCAGGCCCCACCCCTTAGTTGTTATGCATAGCTAAGAATTGCTAGGCTGTCCTCCCATGGCCTCAGGCTCCGCCTCCCAGGTTCCAAGCTCCTCCTCCAGATGACATCATGCCAGACAACCGTTTCCAGGGCAACATGGCGGCTTCCCTGCGAGGCCGGCTGTCGGGTCTTTCCAAGGGTCCTTGATTGGGGGGGGGCGATGGGGAGGAAGCGGGGGGGCGGCTGCTTCTTCCCCTGCTGGCTTTCCTATTGCGGGGGGGCGGTGCTTAACGGTAGGCTCCCTTCTTTGCCAGCGCTTGCAACACCAGCCTTGTAGGGTAGGACAGCAAAGGTTTCCCAAATGGGGGGTGGGCTCAAGGGGCCATGCCCAGCATGGGGCCTGGAAACTTGACTTTCATATCAGCCTACCTTGCAGGGTGGTTGTTGGGGGAGGGAAATTTAGCCGATTCAAGGAAGAGAATATAAAAACAAAATAAATTTTAAAAACGGGCAGCTGTTAAAATGTGGATTGGGACAGATTACCCCCAAAATAAAGGAATATCCTTCACGTATTTTTCTCTCTTCTGGCCTTTTAAAAAAAAAAAAGCTTTTAAAAAGACTTTTTTAAAAACTAAGAAAGTAGAAAAGAATATAGCTCAGGGCTGGAAGGGAGTGGGGAGTTCTAGCCCGGATGACGTTACCTAGTTGGGTCACGAAACGTCTGCAAGAAAACCACCAAAAAGATCCTGCTAAAAAAAATTGTTTGTTTTTTGCCCAAAGTAGAGAATCCAGAGATTAAAAATGGGAGAATCCCATTTGGGGTTTTGCACTGAATGTTTTCTGATGGACGTTTTCTACTTTTTATAGATCCGGTCACCTATTACACAGCGTTGCACATCGCGGTGCTAAAAAACCAGCCTGACATGGTTGAGCTCCTGGTGCAGCGCGGCGCAGATATCAACCGCAGAGACAGGGTGTGTAGCCAGCCAGATCTGGTGTCTGTGTGTGTCTTAAATTCCTGGATTTTCTGATGGTTCTGAGGTTTGGTAATCCCAATCCATGCAGGCATGGCCAAGAAAGTGGAAGATAGGAAGACTGAGGTGCCAGTACTCCCTGTCAATACTCCCCCTTCATGTCAATGGTGGAAAAAACAAGGAGTGGGGTGTGTGGGGTTCCCCCCTACACCCCCAAGCTACATTTGAGGTGGGGGGAATAGAAGAAAGGGGAAGGGGTGGTACATGGCTGCAACACCCTGTAATTTTTGTCCCTGGAATAACTCTGCAAAATCAGCAAAACCTTTAAGGGCAAATGGGGTGGTTTTGTTTGGAGACTCGGGGTCCCCTTAAAACAGGTCAAATCGGGTCCCCAAATGGAGCCATTTGGAGGAGTGATATCCTTCCCCTAAGCAGAGTGGGTGTAACTGGGGGAAGAGTAGGAGATGAACAGGCTGAATTGGAGGGCGGCGTTAAACGTGCCATCAGCTTGGAGTCGCTGCGCAGCCACAAGGGACCCAAGACCAACCTTCCTTGAATTTAACGAGATTCTTATGTATGGGTAGTACAGAGAGTCCTTGACTTACGACCACAATTGAGCCCAATATTTCTTGTTGCTAAGCAAGACAGTAGTTAAGGGAGTTTTGCCCCCATTCTGTGACTTTTCCTGCCGTGGGTTCATTGGATAAACAGGTTTACCAGAGGTTGTGTGAATGCAAGCGGTGACTTAGCTGGCTCGGGGTCACCTTGTCAGAAGACCGAGGGCAAAATCAGCTCGATCCATTCCTTCCAAGGGTTTAATTGGAACAGAGGGGTGTGTGTGTGTGTGTGTAATGTGTGTATGTGTCTGCATGGGAATAATTTTAGAAAGGAGTCAATTTAATGGCAAAGCATCGATTTCAGCTCAAAAGAAGGAAGACGCTAACATTCCCCCTCCTTCTCCTCCTCTAATTCTGTTTTTAGATTGTTATATATTTGTGTTTTGAAAGGCTGTACACCGCCTCGAGTCCTTCGGGAGAGAGGCGGTATAGAAATCAAATAAATAATAATAATAATTGTTCTTAGATCCACGAAAGTAGTCCTCTGGATCTAGCCAGCGAGGAGCCAGAACGCTTGCCGTGTCTGCGGCGTCTCCTAGAACTTGGGGCCAATATCAACGCTGCCGATAAACATGGTTAGTGGTTCTTTTTTTTATCCTTGGTTTCATTAAAAAACCAGCAGTTCGGAGTCTAGAATAAAGTCACCCCTTCGGAAGGCAGGGACTCATCTCCCAGAATTCCCCAGCTGGCACTGAGACACCACTAAGAATTCTGGGACTTGCAGGACGCCCTCCAGATTTTGAGGAAACGTGGAGTCGGCTCCTTGCCTTATCCCCCTTCCTTTCCTCCTCCCTCCTCTTCTTCTCTTCCTCTTATCCCTCTCTCCGTCCCTTCAGGGAAGACAGCTTTGTTGCACGCGTTGGCCAGCAGCGACGGGGTTCAAATCCACAACATCGAAAACATTCGCCTTTTGTTGGAAGGAGGTGAGTTGAGTTGCTTCCCAAACCTCTTTCTTTCAGGGCTATTTTGGGGGGAAATCCAAATTCTCTATCCAAGTTTTCAAGCAGAGCTTTGAGGAAGGACGAATTTCCAAGTTTGGCTGCAAGGGGGAAAAAAATGGATTTTCTGCCGTGCGGAAAAAGTTTGTGTGTGTGTCTTTCTCAATCTGGAGAGATGAACATAAAGTCTCTTTCAAAGACAAACAAAAATTGCCCCAATTTAGTGATGGGACAGGTAGCCTTAAGACCACAATTGGACCAGAACGTCCGTGGCTAAGCAGAGTTGGTTGTTAAGGGAGTCGGGCCTGACTTTACAACCATTTTTGCCAAGCTTGTTAAGTGAAGCACAGCAGCTGTTGAGTAAATCATTCTGGACAAACATCTGCTCAGTCTCTTCTTTAAAAGCCTCCCGTGATGGAGCATCCACCCCCTCTGGAGGCAAAGGGTTTTGTTTGCAGAGTTTTCATTACACCCAACTAGGTAACAAGCACCACCACAACTCCAGGGGTGGGGTTGTTGGGTGTGCTCCTCCACTTCATGAGGCCAGTCGTTCCGCTGGTTAATTTTTTTTCCACCTCTAGGCAATTCCTCCTTAAGTTCCGGGTTGCTTCCCCTGCTTGATTAGTGTCCATCCGCCGTTTCTTGCCTTGCCTTGCCTTCTGGTGCTTTGGACAATAGACTGTCCCCCTTCTTCTTTGGGGCAGCCCCTCCGCTGTCCAAAAACTTAAAAAGAGGTGGAGTATCTATTTGCAAATTCGGCAGAGTCTTCTTTTAAGGGCGGTGCCCCAGTGCTGACCAGTATCCTGTGCCCCCTGTCCAATGAACCTCCCCGGTTTTCCCACCTCCCCAGGTGCAGACGTCAAGGCCACCACCAAGGACGGGGACACCGTTTTCACCTTCATCATCTTCCTGCTGGGCGAGACGGTGGGCAGCGACGCCGAAGAGGCCAAGATGATCAACCACTTCTGCTTCCAGGCCACGCGGCTGCTGATGGCCCACGGCGCCAACCCCAGCGAGTGCCCGCCGTACGAGTCCCTCACCCACCTCTGCCTCAAGAGCTTCCGGCTGCATTTCCCGCTGCTGCGCTTCCTCCTGGAGTCGGGGGCGTCGCACAGCTGCTCCCTCCATGGCCCCAGCTGCTGGTCGGGCTTCGACATCATCTTTGAGCGCCTGTGCTCTCATCTGAGCGAGTCCGAGGACGACAGCTTCTCCATCGACATGCTGCAGAAAGCCGAGACCGCCCTGGAGCTGATGATGGCCAGCGGCCCCGTGGTCAAGCTGCCCAGCAACTTTCAGATCGACCTGAGCCACTGCCGGTACCACCAAGACAAGATCCAGGCGCTTTTCGGGAAGCTGAAACAGCTGGAGAACAGCCCGCCTACCTTGAAGCACCTCTGCCGAGTCTACCTGCGGCAGTTTCTACAACCTTGGCCCGTAGACGTCAAGGTCAAGGCCCTCCCATTGCCCAACCGCTTGAAGAGGTACCTCCTCATAGATCCGAGCGCATCGCTGCAGCAGGAGTGACCTCACGGAACGAGAAGCGGACCTCGGATATTGGCCATCCCGGATTCTCGTCAATACGCGGGCCAGCGCATGAATGGCAAGATCTTTGTTCAATGTTCAGCAGCCGACGGCGCGGTATATGCCATGTCACACTCAAGTGGTGGGTACGTGGGAGTGGGTTGGGGGGCACCTAGAATTTGCGAGGGGATCACATCCTGACGGCAGCCGAACTGGTGGGGAAAAAATCCTTTGTGGAGTTGTGGAAGAGTTTGTCTGTCGCACTGTGCCAAAAGGATTGTGAGGGTTGTGTAGGCTTATGTTGGGGCCCTACTGAACATCCGTGGTTGTGGGAATGCCAACAGCTGATTAAAAGAATGCACCTACGCTCTTTACATATTGTCGTGCTGTGGATAAAAACGTCCCTGTTCCGCTTCTTGATAAACCTATTTTACAGGTAGTCCTCGCTTCCTGTTGATAATTGGGACGGGGAAGTCTTTGCTGCTAAGCGAGTCATACCACGTGACATCATGCGAGTTCACTCACTGAAATCCCAGTTGCCATTGTCAGCCGGATCACAGCGTCCCACCGTCGTGCGATCGTACTTTTTGACATCCCGCTGTCTTCCCCATTGACTTTCCAAACACGCAGTCCTGGACTTACAATTGATCCCCAAATTTATGTCGCTAAGTGAGACAGTTGTGAAGTGAGCTTTGCCCCATTTTACAACCTTTCTCGCCAGAGTTGTTAAGTGAACCACTGCCGGTGTTCGGTCAGTCATGCCGTTATATGAATCTGGCTTCCCTCCTGACTTTGCTCATCAGAAGGGGATCACGCGATCCTGGGACACTGCAACCGTCATAAATGTGGGCCAGTTGCCAAGCGCCCGGATTTTGATCATGACTGTGGGCATGCTGCAACGGTTGTGGTGAAGCACCCACAACATCTGGAGGGAAGGCTTCCACTGGTTGATGGTTTTCACAGTCAGAAATTCCTTCGTCCTCGTAGCTTCTCTCTTTAATTAGTTCCCATCCATTGCTTCTTCTTGTTGCTTTGGAGAATAGCTTGACCCCTTCTTCTTTGGGGCAGCCCCTCAGATACTGGAACATTGCTGTCATTTCGCCCCTAGACATTCCCAATTTAAAATACCCAATTCAGGGTCTTCAAACTGCAATTCTTTACACCCCAAAATTTGCAGTTTCTGCCCTTCCAATTGGCCGTGAATTTTAAGAAAACCAAAGTTCCTCCCCCCCCCCTTTTTTTTTTTTTTTTTTAACTGCAAAGCAAAATGCAGCCATTGTGAGCCCACTTGGGGGTTTTTTTCTTGTGTCATTTCAGATGGCTTGGAAACAACAGGATTGTTCTTAAACCCATCTGGGGGGATTATTTTTGGGGAGGTGGTCGTTTTTTGCCCAAAGGTGGGAGAGCGAAAGAAACGCAAACAAGCCAGGAACACGATGGCAGACTCTTAAGAGATGCAATTGGGCAAATGCCTGCAACCGTACAAGGTGTATTCTCTCTCTCCCCACCAACCATCATAACAAACCAACATAGGACGCTACAGTCAGGCTTGCCTTTACTTCCCCTGTCCCAAGTCCATTTTTACCACCCAGGGACCCAAAACAGCTTATTTCCCTCCCTGCTCCCCACCTCTTGAGACCCCAGCTGGTCTCTCCCTCTTTTGCCCTTCCTCTTGGGACCGCTGGAAACCATGGTTTGTGTCCCGGAGCACCATGGGAACGCTTTCCTGGATCTCCTTCACCTCATGGCTAAGGTATAGACATGATAGATCTCATCTGGGAAATTCTCCTGCTTCTCCTGGGCCAGAAGACTCAGCCCGGCGTGCCGGATGATCTTACAAACCACCTCCAGGTCCCGGCAAACGCTACTGTCCACCTCGTCCATGATGACCCCTTCTTGGGCCATGTTGTCCTTGATGACGATGATGCCGTTGGGGCGGAGCCCCAGGCGACACCTTTGCAGGAAGTGCAAGAGATGCTCGTCCGTCAGGTGTCCTGTTGGGGAAGGAGAAACGGGGCCGCGTGAGAGCCTTGCACGATCCCAGGAGGTCAGTCTTGCCAGGTAGATCCGGTTGCAAACACCACCAGAGGAACTAATATTATTTTGTTGTCAAGGCTACACTGACAAAATCTTGCAAGTCTGAAAGTACAAATCTCCCGCCGTCCCTTTTACAGCCTGAGGGTCCCTTTTGAGCCTCTTTCTCTGCCCGTTATGCAGCTCTGGGCTAAGTTGTCTCTTATCTGTTCTCTAAAACTACATTAACGGAAGTATGAAATTGGGAAATGCGATCGCTCCTGCGAGCGTCACTTACCGATCACCCACTGAATCCAAATAACGTCGTAAGTGTTAGGCTCTGGGCTGAAGTCTTGCAACCCACAACAGAAGTAATTTCGGACCCGTTGGCCTTCGGTCCCGAGGTACGTCCTGGCTTTGTTCAAGAAATCTTCCGTTACGTCCACCATGTCCACAGATTTGAAAAGAGGCAGTAACAGACGCTTCGTGATCCGTCCGATGCCGGCGCCGCAGTCTAAAGCCAAGGCTGTACCGGTTCTGTTTGGCCCATCCTAGACCAAAAAAAAAAAAATCCATGAGGGCTAGCAACTTGACCCTCAAAAGCAGGCTATGTTTTTAACCCCCCAAAAGGAAGCTATGTTTTTAACGAGAGAGAAAGAGAGGAAATGGGAATAAGAATGTTAGAGAAAGAGAGAAATAGAAATAGAGGAGGAGGCCCAGGCCAGCCCACCCCTGCAAAATCATCTCACCCTCAAAAACCGGTGTAAAAACTTTCTGGAGCTGCTGATGTCGATACTGGAGATGTGCCCGTAACCCCCCAGCATCCCATCCACCGTGGGGGGGATGTCCCTCCAATATTTCTCGGCCTTGGAGTAGAATTCCAGCTCATCTTCCACCACGTCGCTGGCCATGGTTGCGGTTTTCGTCTTGCTCCAGAAAAGCCAGGCAGGGGTTGCTGCCTTGGGGTGGGTTTTTCCCTGTTTTAAGGGGGGGGGGAGAACAAAAGCAGGAGGGGGGGGTTTTAAAAAAAATCCAGCCAAACCAAACCCCAGCCCAATTAATTCTGAAGCTGGATAAAAATGCATCTTCTCCCTGTTTTAGGTGCAAAAAGAAACAACTCCCCAGCCACAGGATTTGCACCCATGTCTCAAGGTGTCAAGCCAGCAGTTACTGTCAATCAAATCTTTATGATGGGTCACTGATCAGTAGAGCCCCTCATTCTTGCCAGCCATTTCTATATCTGTGTCCTGCAAAGCAGTTTAGCTGCAGTTTTATTTATTTATTATCATGATTTATATACCGCCCCCTCTCCCTAGGGACTCGGTTTTCGGCCACTGAAAAGCCAGGCTCCTCCAATTTTATCCAATCTTGGTCCAAATCCAATTCTTCTCCCTTCTCCTCCCCCACCAGTTGATATTCAGTGATATTAAACAAAAAATACAAAATGTGACGTTCCCTAGACTGGTCACAAATGGCTGCTGTTTTCCTCTGTCCTCCCCTTCTGGCTTTCCTTGCATATGGTAACTTTCCAGTCTATTATTTTTTAAAAAGTTTTTAATTGATTACCAAGCTGGTTAGGTAGAAATAGCCGGAATCAATTATGCCCTGCTTAATATAACCAGGGATTGATCCGTCCCCAAGGAATTTAACCTGCTTTTTAAAGCCATTAGGGCTCAATGCAATGCAACAAAAGCTGTCCAAATCACATTTCGTTCTTCTAATCCAGATCTCTGCGTAGCTTTTATTAGGGGGAATTTTGCAGAGAAGGGTGTGTGTGAAGGGTGGGGCTTGGGGGGGGGTTGGCTACCCACTGTGTACAAAATGGACAGGCGTAGAATGTGGGCTGTGTTTGCAAGTGGCGAAATATGTGTGACCAAGATGGACGGGCCTTGGGGACTAAATATATACATTCCTTGGGAGGGATGCCATTCTGTGCCCAATTATGGAGACAGGCTGAGAGCCGGCCAACATCCTTTTCCTGCAAGGCCAGAGTGAATGAACAAAACAAAGCAAGCTTTAACGAGCAATTCATGCCAGACACTAAACCAGGGTTTGCCAAGCAAGCCAGTTTGTACCCTGAGCCAAGCTACAATGGTTGGGTGTGTTCCTCCCACAGTGCCAGGCTTGTTAACTAAGCCTCATCTGCCTGGGTACTGAGCCACAGTTAGCCCCATGTGTGAATGGAGCCATTTGAAATCCTCTAGTCCACCCTATACATTTGAGATGGAATTCAATTGCCGCGTTTAAGGTTAACTCTTTCTGAGCATTAGGCTTAATTCTTTATTCAAACAAACCCTGATGTAACATTGTATTAACAAAAATAACCCGGATTAACAAGGCTGGGACCAGGGGAAAATGGGGCTGGGTAGCCAGGGTGAGCCACCGCTTAAGAAGGGACTGCTGAAGGGCTGCCTACCATACCGGTACCAACCCAAGGATGGAGCCAGCGCGGTTTCTGAGGCTGCGCCCCCGTGCCAGGCTCCCGCGGGAAGACGTAAGGTGTGAACTCGTTCCCGGCTGCTCTGTCGCCCTGTTGGGGGGAGGGGGTGCAGGGCAAGGCAAAGCGGGGAGCGACCCCCACGCCGGGCTGGAGGGAACGGGCTTAAACCAGGCACAGCTAAAACCAGACCACCACCACCATCAGCGTGGCCACGGATTCGCCAAACTGGGGCGCCCGGATTCAGACGGAGCCCAATTTAGGAGCGTAAAGGGGGAGGGGAGAAGACAAGGGGGGGATGCCAAGCTGCGGAGAAGGGGGGCTTTCCTCCCCCTGCAGGACAACGGAGGAGACCCCCCCCCGCGCCCCCTCCCAGCCAAAGCCGGAGCCAGAGCCAACCACGTGGAGAGGCAGGCAAAGACGCACCGGAGCTCGCCTGCTCCGGAGTCGCTCCGCTTCCTTAACCGCCCCTTTCCCGTGGGAACTCACCGCCCGGAGAGCGGCCGGGGCGGCTGCGGGAAGCAGGTCCGCTCCTCCGCGCTGCCCTGGCCGCTTGGCACGGGCAACTCCTCCGGCCGACGCTCCGCCTGCGGGGACCTCTCCTCTCCGGCGCGCCCCGGCGCTGCGCATTGGGCCGGGCAGTCTCCTCCTCCGCGGCACGCAATTTCCTTCGCTGCCCGGGCGGAGGAGGAGGGAGGGAGTCCGCCGACGCGGGGATCGCGGCTGGCCGTGCGCAACAGCCCCTGGCATCACAAAGGACTGCGCCACCGGGCTCTGGGCAGCGCAGGAAGGGCAGATCGCGCTCGGCTGGGCTCCCCATCCATCCTTCCAAGCGCCGCGGTGCCAAGAAGGTCAGCCCTGGTTTGGGCATCGGGAGCCTGGTAACATCTGTAACGGCGCAGGGACGGAGCCAATCAGGAGGGTTATAGGTCCCCTGCTTGAGCAGCGGGTTGGACTAGGTGACCTCTGAGGTCCCTTCCAACTCGGCCATTCTGAATCGGGATGGTGAGAGAGCCTTTTGAGGTGGCTCTTCATTTAGATAACCCCGTGCCTGGTAGATGAAAGGTGTGTGTGTGTGTGTTTGTTTTTTAAAAAGTGGATTTTTTTTCATCGCAGAAATATGACAGCAATTATGTCATATTTTTTTTAAATGCTTTTTTTTTAAATGCTACAGGTGAATTGGTTGGGTGCTTACCAAACAAAAATTGTTGCAAATGAATCAGGCAAATATTTATGAAAATAAAAAAATTGTTGCAAGTGATTGGGGCAAATATTTATGAAAATAAAAATTGTTGCAAGTGATTGGGGCCCCTTTAAGACACGTGGACTTCAACTCCCAGAATTCCTCATTTTGCTCATTTCCTCCCTCCCCATAGAAGTCCTCCCACACTGGCTGGAGTATTCTGGGAGTTGAAGTCCATGTGTCTTAAAGTAACCACTTTTGGGAAACGGATACAAATCAGGCTTAACTTTTAAATATGATTAAATCTGGATGAAGGGTATATATTTGACCAGCCAGGACTGGTTGATGTTTTACAGTAATTTATTTGACAGATCCAAGATAATTCAGAACTTAAGCCTTGGGGATGGTCTGCAGGTAGCTGCAGAAAAGGACTTCTTGATATGTCTGAGCAGACTTGGGGTTTAAACAGAATTGCAGAATAACAGTTGGAAGAGACCTTGGAGGTCTTCTAGTCCAACCTCCAACAAAACCATAATCACAGCAGTGCTGAGAAATTGTCCCTCGCAAGGAGGAACAGGAAGATTTGCCACAATGTAGACCAAAACGGTCATCTGAATTCAGCCCTTCTGTGATCCCGGGGAAGAGAATCTGTTTGGCTGTGGTCAAAATAATAGGAAGCAAAAGCATTTTACCTGTGTATTAATTAAGGGGAGGCCAAGGTTGCATTGCTGCATAAACGGAAATCGGTTGGCAAAATACCAGTAACGGAACTCACCAGTAAAGATTCTAGCCAATCAAAAGGAAGAGAGGTGGATGGTCAAGATATGGAGGTCATTCTGTGCTCTGCGGGTTATGGGACTCTGATGGGGAGAGGGGCGAATAATAGGTTGTGTGAAGCCAGCCAAGCATGTAAGTTTGGACACAATGCAGAACGCGTGGATCATGCGGTATTGGCCTTGAGCCACAAGAGGGCACTATTGCAATGGTTTTGGCTGGGCTTGCTTTCAAATCTCAATTCCAGGGGACACAAGGGAGGCCAGCGATGGTGGAAGGAAGAAAACTCTTTGGCAATCGGTTCTCCTTGATTTGTGTTGGCTTCACACAATGCACGAAAGCTGGGTTGGGGTCAGGTCTCTGGCATAAGCACGCAGTGGGCAAAGTTCTCCAACTTTGGCTGACGAAAAGCGAATGCGATCCTTATTTGTATAAACAGGAGGCATAGAATCAAAATCGTGTGACGTATTAGTATCGAATTTATAAAGCCTTAGTACGACCACACCTGGAATCCTGCACCCAGTTTTGGTGGCCAAAAAGGTTACGAAAAAGATGGTGAGAAAGAAGTTCAGAGAAGAGCAATTAAGATGATTAAAGACTTGGAGACAAAAAAAAACCAACCCGAAAATGGTTGCAGGATTTGGGTTTGGCTAGGAGTGACATGAGAGCAGTCTTCCAGTCTTTGAGGGGCTGCCCCAGAGAAGAGGAGGAGGGGGGGGGATGTCAACTTATTTTCCAAAGCAGCTGAAGGCAGGACAAGAACCAATGGATGGAAACTAATCAAGGAGAGAATCAACGTGGAACTAAAGAGAAAATTAACCAGTGGAATAGCTTGCCACCAGAAGCTGTGGGTGCTTCATCACTAGTGGTTTTCAAGAAGAGACTGGGCAGCCATTTGTCTGAAATGCTACAGGTTCTCCTGCGTGAGCCAGCAACCTCCAAGGTCCTTTCCAGCTCTATTCTGATTGAGCTGTGGTTCGGCCACGTGTGTCTGAGCGTGTTCTGTGAAGTGAGTTGGCTTATGCTGGAGGGAGAAGCCGCGTGGAGTAAGAGGGAATCACAGAATCCTGGGACTGGAAGGGACCGTGGAGGTCTTCTAGTCCAACCCCCTGCTCTAGATAGAAGCCCTGGACTTTGTTTTTCCTTGAAGAGGTTTTGCTCCTGGTCCAAGAAGCTTCTTTAGTTCTGGCTGAATGGTGGCTGAATGCTGGATTTATATTCCTCTGGTCGTTGAGAGTCTTTCTGAGCATCGTTGAGGCCACTGGGAGGTTTATCTGTGCCCCCAGGGTCACCTGAATTGTGCAAATGGGCCTGGGGCCTTCTTGGAACAGCAGAAAGGATTTATAAACAGGAGGGAGGGAGGGAGGGAGAGAGGTGGGCTGGCATCCCTGAAGCTAAACCCATTTGTAGGATTCAGGTGAAAGAGGAAAGAAGTGGGGGTGGAGAGGGAATAGATGACCTTTGCCCTGCCTTCCTGCTCTCTGGCCTTCTTCCCACCATATGCTTGACCCCGTCCTCAAATTCACTTTTCTCCATCTTGACCTGAGCCCCCACTCCCCCCCCCGGCCCCTTTTTCCTGTGCTGGCTCCCCAGCCAAAGCCAACGACAGGCTGGGCAAAACGTGAAACGCCAATTGTGTCAATTGTAAAAATAATAATACTATAATGACACAAGCACACAAACGCACACACCCCGCTGTTCCCTTCCATCCTCTTGTTTCACGGGGATCTTCTGGCTGTCAGTGTGCGAACCGTGCTCTGTTTCCTCTCCGAGACCCATCCTGGCTCCCAATTCCTTCCCACCCCTCCCTTCTTCACACTTTCCAAGTATGTATTGAAAAGCCAACAAGACGGAATCCTTGTGCTATAAAACCTGTAACATCCACCATTCTGATTTTCTGATTGAAAAGAAAAAAAAACCCCACAAAGATTGTGTGTGTGTGTGTTTGGGGGAGTGGGGGAAGGACCCAGCATCCAGCAGAGGAAGGACTGTCCCCCCAAATTAAATCTTGGGTGGAATGTGGGGTGCGCTGCTTCCAATAAGTCTTGGCAGATTTATTTCGCGGTTTCTTGCACATGCTTTTCACACAAGTCATCAAAACCTATCGGTCTGCAAACATGCCCAGTGTGAATTCCCAGCAACCAGATAAATACAAAACTGTTGTGGTGTTTCTCCAGGGTTAGGAGAGCCGCGAGATTGTTCTCCCCCTTTCCTATCCTGTCCCTCCCCGCAATGGGGCAGGGGCTTAGCAATTGATCCGGCAGCTAGGAGACTGGCTGGAGGAAACAGCCTCAAAGGCCGGTTCTAAAAGGCATTCAAATCACAGCTGTAAAATTTCAAGACAGCCACCAGATGGCAGCCAAGAATTAGATTTTTGGGTGCCTCTTTGTTGTCCTCTGCTGGTTATTTCAAATTGTGCAATTGTAACGAAGTTCTAGAACAGAGCCGCTCCTGAAATACAGAATAACACAGTTGGAAGGAACCTCTGTTACTTCTTGTCTTGCCTGCAGGTGCTTCGGAGACTCAGTTGACCCATCCTTCTCTGTGACACCTCTCAAATGGTAGGTGACTGCTATCGTGTCTCTCCAAGTCTCGATGATGAAAAGTCTCTTCTTAAAAGCCTCCAGCGATGGAGTGCCCACAACTTCTTGTGGCAAGCTGTTCCACTGGTTAATTGTTCACACTGTCAGGAAATTTCTCCCTAGGTTGCTTTTCTCCTTGATTAGTTTCCATCCATTGTTTCTTGTCCTGTCCTCTGATGCTTTGGAGAATAGACTGACCCCCCCTTTCTTTGGGGTAGCCCCTCAAATATGGGAAGAGTGCCATCATGTCACCCTTAGTCCTTCTTTTCACTAGATTATGATCACTAAGAAACTGGACACACGTTGAGGAAGAAGACAGACATAGATAATGATGGATGGATGGATGGTTGGATGGATTTCTGACCATTGATACATAAAGTAAACTGGTTACTCCTATTTCTTTTCTATAGTCTTATTTACAAAATCAGAAGAACTGTAAGCATTTTCTGCTGGCAATGGGGTGATTAAAATCCTTGAATCCTTGGTGGATGGTGCCATCTTCTGTTTCCTCACCTCTCTTCCCCAAACACGTCTTTTCAACAGGTGAGAAGGTAGCAAAATCTCCACCTGTGCCAGAGCCAGGATTTAGCATACTGGTTCCTTTTTCTCTATTCCCCTCTATGTAATTAAGCATTTTCTCTTGAATAAAAGACAAAAAAAAAAATCTCTCCCACTGCCAGTCTCGGCATCACAATTGGGGACCTCCAGAATTAAGTAAAAGTATTTTCTTTTATGTCTTCTTTTTTTTTTTAAAGGCTCGTTCTGGCCAATGGATCAACAGGGGAAGAAACCTCAATTAAACTAGGCTTGTTATTTTCACAGACTGTCTCCCATGTCCCCATCTGCTGGCAAACAGAGACACAGAGAAACAGAAACAAGAGGAAAAAGAAAGCCTAGCATTTTCCAACCAAGGTTTTTGGGGGGAAGTTGTGGCTTGGGCAGAGGACAGACAAACACAGAGAGAG
>JAEANM010001607.1:0-27076 GCA_017656035.1 Myanophis thanlyinensis
CTGGACACTTGTCAAATCTGGCAAATGGATGTTACTCAGTATTCTGCTTTTGCCCCATGGAAGTACATCCATGTGTCTATCGATACTTACTCAAGCTTTATTTTGGCCACCCCCCAATGAGGAGAAACAGCCAAGCATGTCATCAATCACTGCATTCGCACCTTTGCTTCGTTGGGATGCCCAAAAGAACTAAAAACAGACAATGGTCCTGCTTACACTAGCACGACCTTTGCTCAATTCTGCACACAATGGGACATTATCCATAAGTTCGGCATTCCACACAACAGCCAGGGTCAAGCTCTGGTGGAGAGAGCCAATCAAACACTCAAACACGCATTGGACCGTCACAAACAACTACAGGGGAAAACAGCCCCTTGCCTCCCAGTGGTGCAAAACACTCTCAATATATGTCTTTACACCTTGAATTTTTTGAACTTAACTGGACAGCCTCCATCCTTGGCGGCTTGTTGACATTTTTCTCCTCCCTCCACAGCTGCCAAAAGCCGATCACTTGTCTATTATCGCCAACTGCCTGATCCGACTTGGCGAGGGCCCGCAGAACTCATCACCTGGGGACGTGGTTATGCAGCAGTTCAACTAAAAGACACTGTCATCTGGGTTCCTGGAAGACACGTGAGACCATACCAAGCAAATTTAAGATTGGGCAACCTTGTAAGATCTACTGTTTTTTAATGGCCATGGGAATTCACCACACATTTTGGTAATTGCATTATAGTGCAATTATAAAAATATGAGGGCATCCTTTCCTCTTGTCTAGACTATGGCAGTGCTCTCCACATGGGGCTCCCCTTGAAGAGCATCCGGAGGCTGTAGTTGGTGCAGAGTGCGGCCGCGCGGGTAATTTTGGGGGCTCCTCGGAGGTCCCACATTACATCTCTCCTGAGCGAGCTGCACTGGCTCCCTTTGGCCTTCTGGGTGCGATTCAAGGTGCTGGTTCTCACCTTTAAGGCGCTCCATGGCTTGGGACCCGGGTACTTACAGGACCGCCTGTTGCCACCATCAGCCTCCCGCTGACCTGTGCATTCCTACAGGGTGGGCCTCCTTGGGGTTCCATTATCTGGACGGTGTTGTCTGGCAGCCCCAAGGGTTCGAGCCTTCTCTGTGGGGCACCCGCCCTTTAGAACAAATTGCCCCTAGAGATCCGGACCATCACGGACCTATGGACCTTCTGGCGCGCATTAAAAACCTATTTATTCCAATAGGCCGGTTAAATAAATAAATAGGTAGGTAGGGACAAACAAGAACATAGTAGCACAGTATAAATCTGAAAATAAGCAGTTAACAACCACCAAAATCCTGAAAAATCTCTACTCCACCAATGTGGCCGGTCTGGCTTATTCCCTTAAACTTGGCTAAAACTTGTCACATGTATTACTGAACAGGTAGTGATGAATCATTAAAACTGAATCTGCCACAAGTAATTGATTGTCCTGTGCTAGCTGAAGTTATAGCCCCCTATTTTCTCTTATCTTTAAACTAAATGCCATTTTCTTTTGTCCTTCATGGGATTTAATCCAGAGCTTGTCTCATATTTTTTACACTTAGCACTTCACAACAGTCATTGACATTTTCAGTATTGCTGCCCCAGAGAACTGAAACTCCCAATGTGCCCACCACATGTATGATGTTAATCCACACAATTTGCATTCCAGCCTACACTCCTTCTCCCTCAAATATTTAAATGCATCTACTGAATAACAAAAGTGTGAATCGAGTGTGAATGATACAGAAAAAAAATTGGGTCTTCTACATAAGACACCCATACTTTATGTCCTACTTTCACTAATACCTGAATGGGTTAATAAGATGTCAGCAGACTTAATCAACTAATTCTGAGGGCACTAAATTTAACCCCAATAGCTGCAGTACTACATAGTGGGTTTTTTTCTATTTAGTTCTTCAAGGAAAAGAGCTGAAAAGATAGAATAACTGAAAAAAACAACCATCTTAATTTCAGAACTCACCTCCAGGGCTTGACAATATATCATACATCTATTAAACACTGATTGACTACCATGGCAAAGACAAATGGAGTGTCCAACAATAGAGAACAAGCTGGTGATGTCATGAATCCCTGCCAATACTCTGGTGGCACAGGTGTCAAAGGGAATAACAATACCAGTCATTTCATAGAGAAAATGAATGGGGAAGGTGCATACAAAAGATCATGATTTTTTATATTCAGTTAATGTGACTGTGTGCTGCTGGAACCACTGGTAAGAAGATTTGTCTGAATTAGTGACCGATTGGATTGAGTGAGTTGCATAAACAGGACCAGACAGTAATAATCCCTGTAATATTTCTTGTATGTTGATCGCTTTCCATTAAAAAGACTGGCAAATAACATGGACTAAACTCACATCTTCTGCAGTTTGCATGTTTGTCTGAAAGCATTCCAGTATGTTCAGTTGGAACACAGGGTTGGATTAACCCACCAGTATGTTTTTTTTTCCGGATTTCAAGGGATTTAGCATTTGAGATATTTTTTCATATTCAATACATTTTATTTGCACAGCAGTCAAGCTAACAACTTGTTCTGCCCAAAAAATACAGGATGTTCTTCAAATTTAGTAAATGTTAAGGAGCTGAGAACGTCTGGAGATTGATAGCCCACCCAAGTGTCTGACCAGGCTTTCAATAATAAGGAGGAAGTCCTGTGTTTGAAAGATTTAATCTTATTTCTTTAGTTGTCTGTATGTCTCTTGTTTTATAGCACATTGTAAAAGGAAACTAGTTTTAAAATATTGCAAACCAATCTGCATTTGGTGTTTAAATAAGAAAGGCATTGAAGCATAAGAGTGACAAACATAGCAATTATAAATCATAGTGCTGACAGCAGAAGATAAGAAGAGGAAACAATGAAAACACAGCTTATTTCTTTGAAATAAGAACAACAGCAGCAATTCTGTTTTATATGAGTTGCCCTTGAATGTGTTTTTAAGTGCCTATTCAGCATTTCTGAGCTTTTCCATGCTCAGGTGTCCTTCAGTCTCTCATGCAAATGATGACGCCTACAACAAAGTTGCTTTTATGTCCATCTTCCTCATGATCCAGGTAATATACCTGATAATTTTACACTGAAAAATTGATGATCAAGCAGGGAGAAAATACTGCATGTTAAAATATATATCCAGTGTTTCCCTCCCTGGATGGATTCCTTAGTGCAAAGTCAACTACTGTTCTCCTGTGAAAATTCCCCAGGGTAGAAGAGGACAAGCAGTCACTCTGGAGATGCTCACTGGTTCATATTCTTTCCTGAACACAATTATGGCATGCAGCCAAATGAGCATAGCACCCAATAATCATGGATATTAAGTCTAAATCAAATCTCTGTTGTCAAAGTACAACATGTGTACAATGAGATTGACTAAGCTTCCCTCTGTGCGACCGCCCTGACCCCCCGACCCATATACAACCCACAGTGAAAAGACAGAAAATCCCCAACCGAGTGAATCCTACTAACACCCAATTCTTCTACACCATGTGATATTATTGCATATCTCGCGCTGGCCCTGCAAGTCCATCATACTGTTGTTATAGAATTATTTCTCATTCAGAAGTCTGACAGCCCACAGATAAAAACTGTTCTTCAGCCTCTTTGTGCAGCTACCTATGCTCCCATATCTCCTTCCCAATGGCAGGAAGGTAAAAAAGGGCTGACCGAGGTGTGTGTCATTCCTGAGGATTTTCCTCACTTTTCTTAGGCAGTGAGTCCTGGCGATGTTGTCTAGTGGTATCAGAGGACAGACCACAATGTTTTGTGCTGTGCTCACCACCCTCTGTAATGTCTTTCTATTCACAGCTATCAGGCATACTCAAGTAATTCACAGCATAGTCAAATGCTGGGTTACAGTGGCTATGTTGTTTAAACCCAGGTGCTGAAAAAAGGAAAGATAAGGACAACACATGTCAAGTGGCCACCAAATGTTTAGTGAGGAGTAAAAAACGAGTCTAGAAAAAAGCATAGGTGGAACACTGAATTAGGGAATTCTACATTGCAAAATGTAGTTGGAGCTACCATTTTAATTTCTCTGGAATCCACTGCTTTTTACATATTTGTAAAGAGGTATACACTAGTTCAGGGGCATTCCAAAATATACATAATTAAATACAATATTTGTATTTAAAACAGGAGAAGAAAAAAATCAGCAACTCATAATAAATAAAATCAGTCCAGGATACATTGTTGCCTAAAGCAAAAGACAACACATTGCATCTTATTCCATGTATAGAAATGAATTGTGTGAGTTGGGATGGAAACAGTATCTTCTTTTATCAAGATACCAAGCATAGAATAAATAGACCTATTCTAATTCATCATTGTGTCGATGCTTAATGGAGATCACATTGTTCAGTTGATCTTTTGTTTTAAGCAAGGAAGAGTTTCTTGGGTGAGATCTCAGGTCTCCCCAGCTTCATGAGTAGAGTGCGATCTGGTTAAGTTGGATTAGTAACTATCTCTCACCTCTATAGGGAGAGGGGGACCTATTGGGATGGTCTATCTTAAAAAAAAAACAGTAGCAGCTGTTGATAAAGAAGAATATTTGTACTGTAGCTCAGGGTTGAAATGAGGCATCCTTGGTGCTCTGTGAGTTTCTTGTGTTCTTGCATATGTTTCATTGTGAGTGACAATTGCAATTGGTTGGAATGCAATTGGAAGAGTTTGTTAAATGATTCAACCAATGGTTCTGTTGACACTTTGATTGGTAGCCGGAATAAGGAACTTGCTTGGATAATCAACACAATTGTTCTTTGGTGGTGTCTCTGATTTGCTCTAAAGTTGGCTGCATGACATGCAAGGATAAATTGGAGAGCTAAATCAGTATAGATAGTATATATACTGTGGAAGAAGATTTGAATCAAATCTCATGAACACACACACATACTTACCCATCACACTCTTCTCTTTCAGGGTAAGCAACGTTATGCAGAGCACAAAAAAGAAATAAGAAATAATAAGCCAAAAATTATGGGTATGAGATAAGAAATGTATCTATATCAACTTTATTCCAGCTTTATATTTTTCAATCCTTTCAAAACATCATTTCACCACACACATGTAAGACTTCATGCATTGCTTTTTGTTCTTTAAGCACCTTACTTTTTTATTATTTATTTATTTATCAAACATGTACAAGATAGCAGGTATAGGTATAAACAAGAACATAAACAAAGGAAGTAAGTATAGATAAACGGGGACACTGAGACAGGAATGGTAGGCACGCTGGTGCGCTTATGCACGCCCCCTTTACGGACCTCTTAGGAATTGGTGAGATCTACAGTAGGCAGTTTGAGGTTGAAGCTATGAGGGTTTGAGGTTGTAACAACGGAGTCAGGTAGAGCATTCCAGGCATTGAACTCTCTGTTGCTGAAGTCATATTTTCTGCAATCGAGCTTGGAGCGGTTTACTTTGTATCGATTGTTTGCCCATGTATTAATGTGGTTGAAGCTGAAGTAGTCGACAGGTACTTCTCTCTCTTTCCTCACACTATTCTCAATCTTCTCTGTTTCAACTCATTTAACTTCCTTCATGTATTTGTTCTGGAAGTTGGTTCTTTTTATATGATGAAACATTTCATCAGGAATTTATGATGAAATCCCTTTTGTATGCAATCCACATTCTTGTTGTACCACAACACTATTTAAATTTCCCATTTCAGTTTAATTGTAAGCCCTCTTAACATATTTAATTCTCACTTACAAATAAGAAAGAAAACAGAAGTAGTCTCATACATAATCGTGTTAGCTTGTTTTGATAACATTCATTCAGTCAGTCATTCAGACATTGTCCAATTACTTCTCCATCACTTTTTCTATCTTTAGAAAATATTCTGTCACCCTACACAAGTTTATCTATTTGATGTATTAATTTGCAATTCTTAGTTCAATTTCCCCTATAAAATACAATTAACTTAGTTTATGATATATTGTTTTTCAGATCTATGCTTTTTATAGGTGTTTCTCAATTTACAACAGTTCATTTAGGGACTGTTCAATGTCATTGAAAAAAGTGACCTCTGATCATTTTTCACACTTACGACCATTGCAGCATCCCCATTGTCACATGATCAAAATTCAGAGAGTTGACAACTGAGTCTTATTTATGACAGTTACAGGGTCCCGGGGTGATATGATTAACAAATTAACAAATTGCACCTATTGAGTTTAGCATACCCTTTCTCTAAATCAAGAAATGCACAATCAGCTTTCTTCCATACGTTTCCTTAAAACTTCTGAGTAGGTCCTTAAAAAGGAAATTTAAGAAACCAGTCTGGAACATCTCTCTCTCTCTCTTTCTTTCTTTTCTTAGAGGCTTTACAAAGAAGATAGTATCCATCAAACAGTGAAGGGCACCATGTTTGTGTGTGGTATTTTTTATGGTGGGATGACATTATCCAATGTTGGTGTTTGGCAGGACACACAGATCTTTTTAGATTGAGGGAAGGAGGGTGTTATCTTTGAGGTCATCATTCAAAACAAATGCATCCAAAACGTGTATTTTCCCATAACCGTTTCAAATTGTCCATATTAACAAAATGCAAACCGATACAAGGAGAAAGAAGATTGCCAAGGATAGAATGGAAGCAATCACAAGCAAGGGATCAGTTGCAGTTTTTACTCAGGTACACTTTTCAAGCAATATAGTAACCTTAGGCTGCAACTTCTTGAATCTTATATACCCAGCCTCCACAAATTTATGGCCTGACCTTTGTTTGTTTGTTTGCTTAGTAAATGTATTAGGCTGCTTATCTTAATCAAATCATCCGGGGCAGCTGGCAAAACATAAAACACAAACACATTTGTAAAACAAGTAAAACAACAAAAATAAAACATGTTTGGTAAAGATAATCTGTTCCTCAACAAAACTATCAAATAATGCAGAAGAAATCACTGGCTCCACTAATTCACTGGCTCTAAAGTCTGAGAGAAAATATATGTTGGCCACAATAAATAGTTGTCTATATTGTAGTTCAATAATTGGTTTTGGCAGGATTGCTGTATAACATCAAGTCCTTTCTTGCATTGTGGGCATACAAAGGACAGCTGTCAATGTTCCTTGAAATAATGTGCCCACAGAGCTTAATTTTTTTATATTCTAGGGCAACTTTTAGGAATATATACAGTACATGTGTCCCCCATTTGGAGATGGGACTGAAATTCTCATATCATTACTCTGAGGGACAATGGATGTTTCCTATTTTGAATAGGACTCAATGTGCATTATCATATTTTTATCCACAGATTTCTACAAACCGTTTGTTGTGTTCCTGTTTAAAAACCTGCTCTGTGATTATCAACATAAGAATTATCTGTAAGCAATTATCCATCAGAGTTTTGATGTTCTGTTCATCTCATCTTGCTGAACTGATTATGCTTCAAAGTTCTGTATCAATATTTATATGGGTTTGCATTTCACAGTGTTTTTCAAACTTGCCAACTTTAAGGTGCAGAGACCGCAATTCCTAGAATTTCCAATCATCACCTCAAGTTGTCAAGTTTGAAAAGGATTCCTGGAAGGCTGTGTGCTGTGAATGATAGCCAGCCTGGGTGCTAGCTAGGATCGGTCCCCTGAAAACTCTTAATCTCTCGAGGAACCCTGATGAAGTTTCCCCGCGTCACTCGCGCTTCAGCACTTCAACAAGAGGTGCAGGGAACTTCAGCCAGGCTCCCTGAGAGATGAAACAAAACAACCACTTCAGTAAATGCATGGTACAACATAGGAGAACAAACCCATCAGGACTAGATTCAGCAGTCCATCAGCATTTAAAAGACAAAGGTTTTGAAGACATTTAGGACAGACAGGACCACTGGCTTGAAAGAGGGGTCAAAGAGGCCAACTATGTCAAAGCTGAACAGCCCTCTCTTAACAGAGGAGAGGGATACAACATCATCTATCTCCAGTCTACAACACAGTCCTTTCAACAGTTCCAAGAAGGCTCCACATTGCGTCACTGAAGTGACCTTGATGACACAGATAATCCTCCAGGTGGCCTTAACAACTAGCTAAAAGAATGCAAATGACCAACTGTCTGCAAGGAGTATAAGTCCTTCCATTCCCCACCATCCAGACAGAGCTGAAGAAGCCACTTGGATGAAAAGTGAAATGTCTTCAAAGAAAAAAACAGAAAGTCCAATTACCTCTTGAAAAAGCATCTTTGGGACAACCATAACCTGGATGACTGAGAATCACCATAGACATCATAAGCACAGTCACGGTTTCATTTAATGGCTGCTTTGCATAATAATTGAATTGCTCTCAACTGTAGACACTAAAGAAGACTACCTGAACTTATGAGTCAGTTTTTTGTCTACCTGTAAGGAAACAAATTGAAACATGTCACTTTATGTTTTAGCATTATGGGTGTACCCAGTTACAGTTTCCAGCAAAAGTGATAAAAATGCATATAACAAAATGAAGCTTTAATGCTATAAAATATAATTAGCTCATAAAAAAATGAGAACAGAAAGCAATTATATAGTACCCAAATGTTATTTCCCAGCTGAGAGTGAATTTTCTGCATTAAATTTATAGTTATTAAATATCAATTGGTGATTATCAATCAAATGTGTTCAGAGACATCAAAACAGAAAATGTGCAGGGCATTTAAAAAGAAAACAACTTTCCCTTTGCAAATATCTGACACTATAGCTATAGCTGTGAAAAAATGCAGGGACCCTGAAACAAAAATGCCTTATGAATGACATTGTATTTTGCCTGGACAGAGTCCCACGGATGTATATGGCTTCCAACAAGCTTGTTGTTGAGACGGTTTCAAAATGGAAGAAGAAGACACATGCTGTTCACCATATAAAAACAGGAAGTGCATCCCATGGTTAATGGGGAGAGTATAAAAGATAGAACAGAACAGCTTTATTAATAAAACTGCCAACAAACAGTGGGATGTATTAAGAGGCACTTGAGAATTGTATTTTATGACTTAAGTCCTTGTGATAATACACTTTTATTAACTGCTTACATGTGGACCCAACTGGCTGCAAAACCAATTACATTGGTCTATCATAGCACTAGATAGAAAACAGAGTAAGCAGAATCATCTCTTTCAAGTAGTACCTTATATTCCAGAAAAATGGTCCAGTCCAATAACTTCCTACTATCTAAATCATCTCAATTCAATAGTTTTATTGAAATGTAGTATCGTTTCAGGGTATTTTTCTAGCATTTATGTACTACTGAAACTATTGTGTCCGTTGGATACTTTGTAACCTTCAGCTGGGCAGTATAATGCATCATAGGGCAAAACTTTGTCAACCATGGTACCTCAAACATATTAATTTATATAATGTCAGGAGTCATTATTCCGGAGGGAAATGGAATTTGGGAAAGCTATCGTTGTGTTGGTGCTGGAAGGCTGCTACTGTTTCAACACCACCACACGCTACTGCAATTAGCTGCAGTCACATGATCCTCATTTTTCGTGTTTCCTGACAACTTCCCAGAAGTCCATGGGGAACTCAGAAGGAACTGTTATGATTGCCAAAGCTCCTTGCCACCATCAGCAAAGTCTTCCCTGTGGGAATTTGGAGAGAGTCAATGAAGAAATGTTGCATTCTCTGCCAATTCTGTGCTGGCACCATGCTGGCCACTCATGCAGCCCTCACTCTCTTCCCCATCTGGCAGCATCCACTTACTTGCATGCTGGGAAGGGAAGGATTTCACTTATATTCACGGCCAGTTTCCCACAAGGAAACCCAACGGGGAAGCCAACAGGAAGTTAGAAGTTGCTACCACTTCCACAGATTCTTTTTGCTCTCCTTTGGTCATTCTGTTTCTCTGTTTAAGTAAAGAAACGTACTTGTTTCCTCACTTAACTTTCTTCACTTAACTTACCCAACGGCTCACAGGTTTTCTAATACTATTTAAAGTGTGTTGCTGGATGGAGCTTTCTAAGCCTGGTTGTTTGCTTACAGACATTTCAATACACAAATAGGTAACAACATTAGTGCCTGTGTGTTTGTGTGAGAGGGAATGTTTAATCATTTTGTTTGAAGATGTTGCTTGGTGATCTGTTTCCTTTTTCTGGTGGTCTGTTTTGTTCAGTGCATTTGTATTGAATACTGTTCTTTCCCAGCTCCTCTTGTGGGAGGTGGGATGGTTACTTTGGTCATGAAACACCTGGTTAGTGTGGCTTATTTTTCAATCAACTTCTGTTTCTAATTTGCTGTCTGATCAGCTGTTGATGAGGATATCCAGGAAGGGTAACATGTTGTTGTTGTAGTAGTTATCTTTTTCCTTTCATGAATTTTATTTCTTTTGCCTATAAATTCTAGTAACTGAGCAGTTACTAGAGCAATCAGAGTAGAAGGATTTTCACACTTATAACCATTACAATATATCCCTATGGTGATGTGAACAAAATTTGGGCCCTTGGCAACCAGTTTATATTCATGACAGTTAGACATCCTGGAGTCACATGATATCCATTTGTGACTTGCCCAGCTAGCTACCAACAGGCAAAGTCAAGGAGAGAAGCAGCAGGATTTGTTTAACTATCAAGTGATTCACTTAACAACTGCCTTGCTTAGCAGAAAAAGACCTAGGGCCCAGTTATGGTCATAAGTCGAGGACTAACTGTAATAGTCTCCACAAGGAAGTGGATAATTTTCATAATTGTTTCAAACTCAGCATTTAGTGGTTGGTTCTCAACTAAACCTTCCTCAGAGTATTTCACTCCTATGTCAAAAACTGACATTTGTTTCTACTATAGTTAGAAATAATTACTGCTTCAGGCTTTTAATTATTGAACAAAGCTTTTATTTTGAACAAATCTGCTGTTTGATGTAACCATCTACTCCTTAATGCAATGACAGTGCATTAAATTTTGGAACATTAAAAACTACAGTGGTAAGAGATTACATCGAGGCTGCAAATCAAGAATTAAGTAAATTCAAAGTTGCTTCAGTTGCTAGGCCTGTGTTTTGCAGTTATTTTTTGGTATATAGTATATAGTAAAGTGTCGCCTAACAATTAGAATGGAGACCTATTTAATATTTCTACATCAGAAGTCATATTGGTAAGTCCTGGAAGTTTTTCTTGCTAGATAGCCGATCTACATAGTTTCTTTATACGTCCTTCTTTTACAAAACAGATTTTGTCTAGTTGAGCATCAGCTACTCTATTTTTATTGTAACTTAATTCAGTTTTAAATTTTGCTAAAGGCCATTAGACTTGATAAATGTGACTGCAGTTTATTTTTCCCCTGAAATTTCTGCTAATAAGAACAATTCAAATGGCCATCATTTATAAAATTAATATGGCTACATTAAAATTTTGGTTTATAGAAAAGAAAACAAAGTGTTGCTAGTTCTACCCAAAATTTATTAGTGCCACAGACATAAGGTACGCATTATCGTAATGTTCAGTCCCATTACTACTAACCTTTTCATTATAGAATAAATTACTAAATGTCAAGGTTTGAAGAAGCAAAAAAATGCAGAGTTCCTTCTCTTTTTCTATGTTTAAGTAAGTTTGCTGAATTACATACGGCAATAAAAAGCCTTTAGCCTACAATTTAATACAGATGAAGTAGCCATATAGGACCCATGTTTTCATGGCCATACAGAGTGGGATTCGGGAGCAAGAGATACAATGGTTTTGTTCAGATCTTAGCATCTTTGTTCAGCCAAACAGGCAACACTAATAACTAATCCACCAAAATGCCACAAAAGCTGTTGTCTTCCATTCAACAGAGGATCACCAAACACAACAGACATGGCCTAAGAACAAAACAGATGTTTTATGGAAATTATTAATACCTTGAGTGGAGAGGACAAGGCTAGATTTTTATGGCCTGTAAATTTGAGCTTAACTGAATCATGTTCATCCTTAAACCAAATTGGTGATCCATGTCTAACCAATGTATTACCGATATCTTCCTATAAGCCAGGAGTGTCAAACTCGATTTCATAGAGGGCCGCATCAGGATTGTATTTGACTATGGGGCCAGGTTAACATCACTCATGTTGGGGGCACCTGTGATGGCTTGGGCAGGGCTAGAGGGATCCATTGTCTCCAGTGGAGGAAGGCAAGACCAGGGAGAGTGCCAGACGATGGCTTCCTGCAGTCCTCTGCCAGCAAAAACAGCTTGCGGCCCTCCCGAGTTCTGTTTTCACTTGCAGAGGCACCATGGGCCAGCCCTTTGCTGTTTCCAGGGCAGACCTGTGGGCCAGATCTAAGCACCCTGCCTTGAGTTTGACATCCCTGCTGTAACCTATGAATCCATATTGCTGAATCCATTTCAGGAAGGCTTCATTATAACTCATGTTCCTCTGCCCAGGCAGAGAATAAATAAAATAGAAAATGCAAATAGATAATGCTAAACTAGGATGGAGTGATCCCTTGTTTCTAGCACATGCTTTCCAATATTTATTGTATTCATTATTACTGCTTAGCTTTACCAACATTTTTGATCAAACTAAATTATATCTTCATGTTAATAAGAATCTTTTTTGTTTAACCCAGTCTAAGCAAACAAATATATAGCTCACAATACTTACTCACTGAAGCAATTTCCAGCAGCAAACCAGGACACAAAGAATAAGTATAATATCCTTACGTTGGCATCTCTTTCAATGTGTGGAGAGGTTCTGATTTGTTCTTTTTGAGGACCCTGATAAAAAGGGAATGGAATAATAAAGGAAAATGGGAAAACGACAGAAAAGAGACAACACGGAGGAAAAAAGTAAGAGAATTTGAAAAAAGTTGCTTGTATTATCTCTCAACCCCATCTTTCTTTAGGTTTGATTAACAGCTATTTTCTGACTTGTACTTTATATTTATAAGACTGTTGACTATGGTCAAATGAAAAAGTATGAGAAATGTACTTGTCTTGATTGTTATAGAAAGATGTGGAGACAGAATTTGAACTGGGACTAGGCAGTGTATGGGAAAGATATTTAATTTTCCTTGACCCATCACTATCCTGAAGGATGCTGTCTACCAAAGCTGCTATTCTGAGTATGACAGGAAAGTGCCAATAATGTCAGTGGCAGTCACCATCCTGGAATAAATATGAAGACACAAGATAGAAACCAATTACGCATGTCCCTTATTTGCCAGTTTGGTTCAGAAATATAACCACTTTGGCTATATCTGATGCTTGATCTATACATACAGCACAGGCAATTTAACAATAGAATAAGACCAAAAAAAGAACTAAGAGTTCCCCCCCCCCACCAGACTTATGTAATCCACTCATCCTTAGATCAGTAGAAAGCTATACCAGCATGAAATTGGCTGTCCTCCTTGCTTATTCTTTCCTGTCTTTGCCACTTCTCTTTTACATCGATGCAATCATCTGCCCTCTCTTTAATATATCAGTTCTATAGCTACAAAGATCACAATGGAATTATTTTCCCTGTGACACTACAGAGAAGCAAAAGTTGGACTGTGAAAAGGATAGAAAGACTATTGACACCTTTGGTGTGGGACAAAATATGTAAGACTACAGTGGACAGCCAAGAAAAGAAATGGATCATTGAACAATCATCCCAGCGTTCTCACATCAGGCACAGAGGACCAGGCTCAAATTATCTTACTTTGGACACATGCAAAGACACTTTCTCTGGAGAAACTTCTAATCTTTCTCACAAGAAAAGTGGAAGGAAAGAGAAGAAGACAATTAGCAGCAAGGTGGATTTTATAGGAAGCCATAACTTAATAACAACCCTCTCTTAACTAGACAGTTGCAAGGTGGTGCAACAGCCAAAACTTTAAGGACTAAAGCACCACTCATTCAACCCCATTGCAACTTCAAATGATTATTGAATGAGTAGTTGGTAAGCAAGGACTACTTTATACATTGGCAGTGCATGTAACGTAAAACGTGATGGACTAGGTTAGGGACAGATTATGATGGGGGGGAAATCTATTTGTGTGATTGCTAAGAGTCCACAGTGACTTGACGGCACATATTAGCACACTTTAGGACAGTTCTTTGATGGAACATAATAAAGAGGAAACTATTGCTTTAACCCATGATGCTAAGGATGAATTACAGTAGGTTGGGAACCTTATGGTGACATCCAAAAATGTGATTAAGCCATGTTAGTAGCATTAGTAGATGTAGCTTAGATAGATGCAATGTTTAAACCACTTCAAACTATAGAAGGAAAATTATATGTTTCAATTTATCCTTTCATAACAATAATTGTTGTATGTGAACTGCCCAGAGGTGCTTAAGATTGGGCAGCCATATGAATCTTTGAAATAAATAAATGAGCAAATAAGGCTGTCATTTCAAATTAGATTTGCCTAACCATTGGGTGTGACAGCCAAAATCATATGTATATTATGATTAAAGCAGAAATTCAAGGGTTATTCACTGATGATATCTGTATGATATATGGATAAAAGTCTGCAGAGATTCTCAGTCATCCAAAACTATAATACTTGTTGTCTATGAAGATTGAAACTAATTGTCAGGTGAGCATTTTTCCAGGGGAAATGAAAAAGAAAGATAAAACAAATCTTTGTACTAAAAACCAGCCTAGCAAGATGCAAGCTTGAGTAGCATGTGCATTTATATGCTTATTCAAGATGACATAATCTTCTATTTTCAGTTGTTGAAATAGTATCTCTATCTTCAGATTTGTCCATCTAATTAGCCTTCTGTATGTTAGTTTTCCTCAAATTCGTGCCCTTCACACCGAGAAACAGCGTGACTGAGAAATGCTGAGCTTCTTAAATGAATGAATGAATGAATGAATGAATAGAGATATTGTCCCCAAGAAATGTATAACCCTTTGTCGCTGATTTGTCTCTGGTTCAATATTACTTTTCTGCACTTCAAAGGTCTCTTTTAGTCAGAAGAATTTAACTATTTTGATATTGATGTCATTTCAATAATGAAAATGAGTGAATACCTCCCCCAAAATTGTTTGTGAGCAGGTAATACAAACTATGTTTTACATCTGCCTCACCATAATTTTCATTAAATGCATTAAATTACTGTAAAAAAGCAACAAAAAAAAGGACAACCGGTTTCCATTCCTTTTAAAAGGATGGCAATTTTGACTTCTGATCCAAGCCTTGCTCACAAAAATGTTCATGTTCTGGAGGACTAATGGTAGATTTTTCCAAGAAGAAAAAATAACACCATTTAGATCTAATTGAAAAACAAATATTCCAAAGCATATACTTAGCCACATCTATGAAATCTAAAGTGAAATTTGGTTTAATCAGCTGTTTATAATTTACAGATTCTAGAGTTATATTCAGACAGTACAAGTGAAAGAGTGACAAATTATAAATTTATAAGATTTTTGAACCAAAACGGATAAAAACTTTCTCAGGAGACCCTCTATGTATGTATATTTAATTAGCTTTCCAATAATAATTTCCTAATGTCAATTTCCGCTCATGTCAAAAAAGACAAATACAGAGTTCCAGAACACAAAATCTTTTCTCACAATAGGGGTCAGAAGACTAAAACAGATGAAGAATGGTTGCAGGAATTGGGCATGTCTAATTTAATGAAAAGTAGGGGTGACATAATAGCAACTTGCCTTTAGAACTTGTGGGTGCTCCAATACTGGAGGTTTTTAAGAAGAGGTAGGACATTTGTCTGAAATGATATAGGGTTTCCTGCTTGAGCCTAGAAGTCCTCCAAAGTCTAATGCTGATCAATATGATATTTCAGAGAAAGCACAACTATAGAAAAGGCAAGCCTTGTTAGATGTCAGTCCTTAATAAATGGGACTGGAGCATGTTTTTCCTGCCTAACCTAAAATGACAGATAGAACAATAAAGCTCTTCAAATACCCTGGACTCAGGCCATGTAGGGCTTTAAAGTAGCATTTTGAATTACATCAGGAAGCAAACTGAAAGCCAGAGCAACTCATGGAGCAAAGATGTTACATGGGTATAGCAAGACGTGCCCATAATTCCCTGGGATTCTGCACCAATTCAAGCTTCTGGATGTTCTTCAAATGCAGCCCTATATATAGCATAGTGCAGTAATTCATTCAGGAATGACCAAAGAACAAGTGACTGAATGCATTACCTCAAGACTCAGGAAGAGGTCCAAAAGTCCCTTGCCTGATGCTGCCACCTGCTCTTTCAACAGGAGCTGTGAGTCCAGCAGCATTCCCAAACTAAACAGCACTTCTAATCAGGGTGGTGCAATTCCATCCAGAATTAAAGATGAGATATCACTGGATTTCAGAAGTTCTAACACCTAAAATCATCAGTTAGAGTTGAGCTGCAGCCCATTCATCTCCATCACATTCTGGCCTGGACCCATTTGGAAGAGGTACAGGCAATACTTTCTGGGCCCTTCAAAGCTGCAAGGCAATCATATTCTCACTAGCCTTTCCTAAAAAGAGAAGTAGGATACAGGGTGATGTATCACATCCATTTTCACACTCCTGTCACTGCTGTGGGCTATTCCATGGCAATGGCAGTGTTTAGGCCATTCAGGAGTGGTGATGGTAGGCAGGTCATGCAGCAGAGAGATGACAGAGGCCAGGCACATCCCATTTTCACACACACCCTATTGCTGCTGCCACCATGCCAAACTCTTCAGGAACTCAGCATGGGAGCAGTAGCAGTAATGGCAGAGGGTGCGAAAATGGGATGTGCCTGGCAACCACTGCCTCCTGACCACCCGCTATGCCCATTACTGCCTTCCCCGAGTGGCCCAAACACTGTCGCTGCTGCCAAACAGTCTGAATTCTGAATGACCAGAGCTTGGCATAGTGGTGGCAGCTATAGTGGGTGTGAGTGAAAATGGAAGCTAGCCACCACCACTGCTGTGTGCTCTGCCCCCCACTCACTTGCCCACCCAGATCTCCTTCCGGCTGCCCATAGCAAATTGTCACTCTGGCAGAATTGGCCATGTTGAGTTGTCCTGTGATGACTTGGTGGCAGTGAGTTGGCAGAGAGGACTAGGTGGTGGCAATCTGACTGCACTGAGCTGGCCGAGCAGAGTTGTTCCATTCCGAACCAGAAGAGTCATACATCCAACACTGAGGTGGAGGAACTTACACTTAACCCAAGCATCTTGTCCACCTTCACCACTGCCATTATAAAAATTATACTCCCTGGTGCTCTAATGGCAACACTTCTCTATCAGTTCTTTAGTCTAATACCTTTAATGTTCACATGCTTTTAAAGATGTACCTTTAGGATAAAGTGTGACCCTGATTTCTCAGAAAACCTTTTCACTGAATATAGATTTCTAGACAGCATTACCTCAGTCTACTGTTCAGGTCATATAATCTGATTGATTGAGGAGACTTCTTAAAGACATAGACTCATTTTACTGTTCCTTCTTACAAACAATGCCCTAAATTCATTAAGTACATTGCACAAAACTACCATTTACTTCGTAATCTCTCTGTCAGAGTTTCACTTGTCGAGCCAGGACAGCCCCAGCATTAGGGGATGGTCATCTGGACTGTCATTGACTTGTTTTCTAAGCAGGCCTATTTTTCGCCGATGGAAGTCCAGAACACGCCACAAAATGGGGCTGCTTAGGTCAATGACGGTCCAGATGACCGATCCCCTAATGTTGGGGCTGTCCTGGCTCAACAAGTGGAACCCTGACACTCGTCTTTGTATAACCACAGTAGACTTGTTAGGTTCTGACATGCTAAAACCATGATTTAAAAGGCACAGTAATTGGATTCACACAATGCATTATATTAAAACCATCCTGGCTTATATGATGTTTGAATGAGGTCTGTATAGGCAAAAGCTACCCTTTGCATGTTGAGCTCCTATACTTTGGGCAATAAAGAGATACCAAACCACATACATTTTATTCCATTTGTTCATAATCACCTGGATCTTTGAAAATGAATTATTGGAAAACTATTACAGGAATATGCATTGAAACATTTATAGAAAGGCATGAACCAACAGGCTAGGCATCAGATAAACTTCAGCAAGTATATTCTCACAAAATGTTTCATCCTTAGGTTTAATCCACATTCGAATGGCGTAACTGCCATTAGCATCTGCACATAGATAAAATTGGGCCAATCACTTTCCTGCATACATTTCTGTGCTCAAGCTAGATAATTCACACCCCAATTTCTTCATCTCAGTCCAATAAGATTATTATAGTCAAGCATTCTATCTTTCAAAATTTTTATTCCAGTTTCCAAACTTTAACTCACAATTTACATGTTTCTTTTTCCAACATTTTGACATCATTACTAAATAATCATATATATTACAATTCGGTTATTAATAATCATCTATCCAATAATAATCATATCTCTTACAATTTTCTTAATAATACTAATAATCATACATTTTACAATTTGATTACTGATAATCACCTATCTAATAGTGATAGTCCTATATCTTACAATTTCCTTACTGACAATAATAGTCATATATCTATCTAATGATAATAATTATATATTTTACAATTTCCTTATTGATCATATATATCTTACAATTCGGTTACATTTAATATAGCAATAAAACTAGGACAGTGCAACTATTTAAATTTCTTAACCAAGTATACCATTTGTCTCATACCAGATAATATTCTGAATCTTTTTTGTCTTTTAGTTCTATAGATGGCCTATCCATCTCCGCACAATCGAGCACTTTTTGAATCACTAATTCTTCCATGGGTAAACAATTTTGCTTCCAATTTTGAGCAAATGCCAATCTTGTTTTGATCAAAATATGTAATATCAAGTAAAATGTCTCTTTATTATAGTTCCCTCTCTTTATTCCGAGTAGAAAAAGTTCAGGTTTGAGTTCAATCTGTTGTTTTATTGTTTCCTCCAGCCATTTTTAAATTTTAAGCCAATATTTCTTTGCTTCTTTACATGTCCACCACACATGAAAATAAGTGATTAAATTTACCTTTCCAACATTCTGCTGATCTGTTAGGTGACATTTTTGCCAGTCAGGCTGGGGGTAGATGCCAGTGGTAGAACATTTTATACAAATTTTCTTTATATATTGCCGACATTGTTAATTTATAGTTTTTTCCCCATAAGTTTTCTCAATCCTCTAATTCACTTAACAACCATGTTACTAACTTAACAACTGCAGTGATGCACTGAACAAATGTGGCAAGAATGATTGTAAAATGGGACAGAACTCACTTAACAAATGACTTTCATAGTAACAGATGTGTTGGGCTTAATTGTGATCATAATTCGAGGACTACGTGTTTTTAACTTTACTCCTAGCACTTTCATAACCCATATGGTCTTGATAGTGAAATGCAGGCTAGAGATTGGGCTGGGCTGGCAATGGTGGGGGTAGGTTTTGCCATAGGGAAGTTGCTTCTACACTGTTAACAATATCTGAGAATTCTGAAACAAGCTGCTGATTCAACCAACAATTTTACATTCACCCTAACTGTAAGGATGATATTTGTGTCCCCCCGCTTAACTATCATACCGAAATGTAACTTTTAGAGAATTGCAAATACTCCACATTAAATTACTGTGATGTTCCATTGCAGTCTGAGTCTGAGTCTTGTATTTCGATGTCAGTGTCTGTCTGTCATGAGTCAAAAACAGGTGGATGCATTTAGCATAAATCATTAATATTTGACTTGGGCTGCCCCAATTTTGCTGCATGTAACGTGTCTCATTGACTTGCTAAAGATGCCAATTTGGTGTTTAAATGCTAGGATTCATCATCCCGTGAGGGAAAGAAAGAAAGACAGAGTTTATCATGTACATTTCTATTATTCCAGTTGATCGCATTATTATATTTTTATTTAAAATCCTATTTCTTGTGTCACTCTTTAAGGTGTTAAAAATTTTGTGTGACTCTTTTTAAACAAACACAACATTCCTTATGGCTAAGGAGAGGAAAGAAAAAAATCTCTGGCCACAAATTTCAGATGCACTTGGCCCCTTTTGTATCCAGCTTGACAACATTCAAGATGTCAAAATGTCATTATGGAAGTACTGCTGAGCAATGGAAGTTCCTGCAAATGGGACCTCGCCTCATCCATCTTCCTGTAGATAGTTAGGATCTCCTCTTCTACAACTGCCTTTAATAATGACATCTGAACCACTAGTAGCTTGTGTTCAAATGGAGCCATGGGGGGAAGGGAGGCTGTACAGACAGCGTGGAACTCTAGTTATAGGTAGCCCTCGATTTATGACCATAATTGAGCACAGGTTTGTGTTCATAAGTGATTGTGGCTGTAAATCAAGCACCCACCTGACTGAAAATAAATTTCTGGCTTTTTAAAGTGGTAGTTGTTAAATGAATGCCATGAGTTTAAACGAGTGCCTGCTACAGTTGTTAAACATACAGCAGTTTAATCTAATTATCTGAATAGATATTTTTTTTGCCAGAAATCAGCAAAAAATGTCGGAAACTGATAAAAAAAAATAGAGAGAAATTATGGTCATGTGACTGGAACATCGCAACAGGTTTTAAGGATGACCCAGATGCAGTCACGTGACTATGTAGGGGCAGTGGGTGCTTTATGAGCCCTAAATTTACCTTTTCATGGATCATTGTAACTTTGATTGTAAAATAACTGTTAAGTGAGGACACCTGCATTAAGAGAAGAATGGAAGTGATGTGATACTTACAAAATCTGTTCAGATCTGGATTCAGAAACAGAACCACATTCCAGTCCATGTTTTAATCTACAATATGGGTGAGTTCGCTTTGGATTGAATGAAATCCTTGAATGTCTACAATTGAGACTCGTCCACTCACATTCTGCCGAGCAAATAGCAGAGTTCTGCCTTCAGTCTATACGTATAACAGAATTGTTTTGAGAACCACAGTTGTGCTAGTCTTCAATAGTAAAAGCAGCAATCTGGTGATTCCTTTTACATGAATAAATTTATTGTCATTTCTCCCAAAGGTATTTTTTCCAAAAGGCAACAGGACTTTTTTGTTTGTTTGTTTGCTTGAAAAGATTTCACTTCTAATCCAAGAAACTTCTTCAATTCTCAAAATTCTTGGGCTACCATTGTGGATGAAACATTTTTCAAACAAACAAGCAAAAATGAAATCCCAGTTCCCTTTTGGAAAAAGTACCTTTGGGACAGCTATGACAGCAAGGATTGAGAATCCCCATAGACGTTTAGCATCACTTCAATTTTTGTGAGTCTGTTACTCCATCATTCAGCATAGTGCTGAAGGGTAATCAACCTCTCCTCAATAGTCTTAATTTTTAATTTCTGTAATTCCCATGTTATTAAATATACAGAGAGGGCAAGTGATCGATGTTCTGAACAAGGGTACCTGTACAACTCACAATTGCTCTCCTTTGCCTGTGCTGTTGAATGTTTTATCATTGACATCAAGCAAATAGAGAGGTTTTTTTTTTATGTTTTCCTGGTAGAATTTTTCTCTCCTAAGCAGCAACACTGATTCCCTTTCCTCCTTTTGCTAATATTCTCATTTCGCTACACAAAGAAAACTCCCTTCCCATTTAAAAATAAATAAATAAATGTAGCCAAAGACTGGCAGGCTGGCAAAAAGATCACACACACACATACATCTGCTATTGGATCCTGCAAAGTCAATACTGTTTGGGTCAGCCCCTCTTTCTGGATCTCAAGAATCTGTTACAGCAGGGGTGGGCAATTATGGCTCTTTTATGACCTGTGGACTTCAAATCCCAGAATCCCTGGCAAGGCAACCTAAATAAAATGGAGAAAACATTATGAGGTGTAAGTGTGAGGAATTATGGGATTTGAAGTCCACAAGTTATAAAAGAGCCAGACTTGCCCACCCCTGTGTTATAGTAAGGAAAAGAGAGTACTTTAAAAACTACCATGTTTCTCCAAAAAGAAGGCCGGGTCTTATTTTCTTTTGAATCCCTCCCCAAAAGACTAGGCCTTCTTTTAGAGGGTTCTAATTATTGACTTACCTCGCAGCAGTGGTACCTACAGCCCCGCTGAGGAGGAGCCCACTGGTGGCTCACTTCTTCTGCAGCCACTTGCCGCCACTCGCATACATCCGGCCTCCGTTTTGCCTTCAGATGCCTTCTGGAAAGCCCTCTGCAGAGCTCTGGGTCACCCCATTGGCTGCAGAGGGCTTTCCGGAAGGCATCTGAAGGCAAAATGGAGGCTGGAGTGATGCGTATGAGTGGCGGCAAGTGGCCACAGAAGAAGCGGCCACAGAAGAAGGCGAGGCAGGTGTCGGGGTTTGCGAGGCCTGGTAAGAGGGCAGTTCTACTACCCCCATCTCCACCCTAGCTTATATTTTACCTGTGTGTCTTGCCCCACCCCTTGCACCCCAGGGTGGGCAGGGTCTTAATTAGGGCTAATTTTGTAGGTGGGGCTTAATTTCATTGCATGTGCTCTAAAATATGATAGGGCTTCTTTTCAAGGTGGGTTGTCTTTTTGGAGAAACAGAGTAAAGAAACATCATTTGTGTCATGGAGTGATTGGGATTTTTTCTGTCTAGCACAGCTTGACCTGTTTGTGCAAAAGAATATGCGAATTAGTATTTCTGTAAAAAAAAAATACAGTGCCTAAAAGCTTTCCTCATGCTCCTTTCATTTAACTCCAGGGCTTCCATAGGTAACAGCAAACTATACTTTCAGGGCTTCTGATGAAAGTTATTGTTTTCAATTAAACAAAAAACTAACAGAATAACCCCCTTTCTTGATTTTTCAATAAGTTAACACGCTGACGACAATCAATATGCTGTCTGATCTATTTTTCTGGCCCTGGGGTAGAAAGAAAAAAAATATTGTTCTAGCCGCTAGAATATTCAAAACCTTTTTACATTTTTGTGTTGCCAAAAACAGAAGAGCTGAGCTGATTTGAGTTTTGCAGCCAGTTAGTACCAATTAATAAAAGAACCCAGGCAAGCTGCTTGCATACCTTTTGCAAAAGCCCTGTTTGTTCATTCAGTTAAGAGATTTGAGGATTCTGAATGTGAGCTCAAAGGCTTTTGAATGTACTAGTGTGTTTATGAGAATCTGTGCTTGGGACAATTTTGCACAATTTAAAGGGTTTATAAGCTTGACCATTAATAACCTTCTGTTCTGTGTGGTTAAAACCCCCCACAAAGTTCTGCTTTACTGGCTCTATGATTGAAAGCTAACTATTTTTTTAAGCCTCCCAAAGCTTATTTAAGGATTAATAATGGCAACCTAGTATTAGAACTCTGTACATTAGCACCCATTAAGAATTCATTTAGTGTTCTTGATCAGAACAATATAGAGCAGCTTTTCAATGAGAGAAGTATTAGTAACTCATTCTTTCCTGCTGAGTCACATCTACTTTGATATAAAAAAAAGGAACGATGGAAGGAAATTATAATGGTCTCCATAATCATGCAGAAGTTAAAAAGTGGCAATCATTCACTGAAATTAATGCAGTCACACTGTTACTTGTAGTATTGATATTGCCATCACATAGTCTCTTAATAATATGGAAAGTAAATAGAGAGGAAGTATAATCCACAAAATAGAACATTTCTGATTAGAGCAGAAATAAAAGTACTTAATCATTATCTATGTTTCATGAAGCTCTGTTGACAAGAGTAAATCCTTAAATTCCATCGTGCAAATGCTACCTTTTGATTGAGCACAATCAAAATAAATTAGTATATAGCAAATTTGCATGAGTATTTATAAATACATAAAACCTTTTAAACACTTTGCCTCCCATTCATTTTTCCATTTCGGAAAAATATGCATTGCTTATTAATGAAGAAGTGCACCTAGGTAGATACAGGAAGAATACAGGAAGAGATGGTGGAAGCTAATCAGTGGTGGTTTTACTGATTTTACTACTGATACTGAACCAGTTTTACTACAGTTCGGTGCACGTGGCTTCTAAACTGCAAGTATTAAGCTTACCAGAGGCAGCCTGGGTGAGTAGGAAGGCTGTGGAGGTGTTCAAAACAGCCATTCCGTGCAATTCACCTGAGCTACAAAGAAAAAAAAGGGGTGATATAGGACAGGAAATGGCAGGGGTGGTGGACAAGGCCAAATGTTTGTCTCCACTACTGGTTTGCTAGAACTGGTGCATCCAGGCTGAATATCACCACTGAGGTTAATCCCAAACAGAATTAATTCTCTAATCATATTATTTTATAAAGTTTTTGTCCCCCCATCTCTCTCAGCCCAATGCAATTCACAAAGTTGCTATGGAGAAAATAGAAGGAGGAAGATGTGTTGGATATGTTCCCCACTTTGAGTTATTTGCAAAAATAAAAAAATAAGTGAGATATAAATGAATAAATATTTGTAGGCTTGTGTTTTCTGCTTTGTACCGATCATTAACATTCTAATTCAGCCTGGAAAATTTTTTATTTTTTTTCTGAAAAATATTTTCTGAAATGAAGAATATATTGCTAAGACAAAAAAAAAGAGGTATAAATGTATGGGTACAAGGCATCTAGAAATGCTGCACATAAGGATTTATTCAATGACAGTGGTAGGTATATATATCACTAACTATGTAACTGTGCTATCAGAATGACCCAAAACATCTAGAGAAAACTACCAATAGTTTTCTTTCACAGATAATAGATTTTGTTTTCTAGGATTCTTTTTTCTCCCTTGAATTTTAAATCGTCACCAATGTCCTTGATAACTTTGATGCTCCCCTTCTTACATGATGCTGGCATTATTTAGTTAGCAACCTAAAATTTAATCAGCCTATTCTTAAAATTTTCTGTTCCAACCTTTTTACAACACTAAGTTGTGTAAAATCTATGCTACTTCCTTGCTATTTGGGGGTGGGCAACTAAATCAAGTTTTTGCTATTGTCATAAGGATGGGCATAATGTGATTATAACCATATCTTTCATGGCCATTTATCTTCTGCATTAAGACTAGTTCCCAAGATTTTTTCCTGCTTTGTCCTTCCTCCCCCATTTTAAAGCAACTTGGAATGTAAGTTGTGGCCTTTTCTATCTTTTTAAATGTTGCCTTTCTAAGTTTAATATCTAAGGGGCTGCCACAAAGAAGAGGAGGATCAACCTATTCTCCAAAGCACCTGAAGGCAGTACAAGAAGCAAAGAATAGAAGCAACTTAGAACTAAGGAAAAATTTCCTGACAGAACAATTAACCAGCCGAACAGTTTTCCTCGGGAAGTGATGGATGCTCATCACTGGAGTTTTCAGTTTTCAAGAAGAGTTTGTACAGCCATTTGTCTGAAATGGTATAGGACAGGGGTCCCCAATTCCTGGGCCGTGGCTCACTATCAAAACCATGGCCTGTTTGGAACCAGACCATGCAAGCAGCAAGCAAAGGCATGCACATGCACAAAGCTGCCCTCACGTGAGTGGCAGCCACTTGCACTCACTCGTGAATCTCCCCTTGCACGTGCAGTGGCTGCTTGCGCTCGCATGTTAAGCTTCCCTTGCACACACCCACCTACCATTCACAGGAAACTATCCTCTCTCCCTCCCACCAGGCCACCAAGCCAGAAAGGTTGGGTTCTGGTATAGGGTTTGCTTCTTGAGCAGGGGATGGACTAGAAAACCTCCAAGGTCTCTTCCAACTCTTTATTTTGTTCTGTTACGTACATACATGCATGCATACATACATACATACATACATACATACATAATACTTTATTGTATTGCTTAGAACAGCAAAACAAAATTGGAGTTGAAAACCCTGACACTAGCTTTCTGTGTGTTAGATCAATATTAATAAAACTCTGGAAGCAAATGACTTCAGTTTTTTTGAAGCCCAACTTTTGAATACAGGGACCAAAAAGCCCAAGCAATTTCTTTTGTTTCATTTTTATATATACTCGGAAGGATGATAGCTGGTAATATCATAACACATCCATTCTGTTAAAAAGACTTGTTCAATATACCGCTCGTGACAAAAGGACAGGTTTGTTTTAATATCAAAACCATCAGCTTTTATTTGAAAGTTCAGATATGTTAGTATTCATCTGACTCCTGTCACTTTGGCTTTTCTTCATCTCCAGTTTTGTGAGTGATATCCTCAGTGGAAAAAGAAAACCGTAATAAATATTTATGCCCCAAATCCAATACAGATAGTATTGTAAGGAGGAGTTTCTTGGAATTGTGCCTGGATCTCGGGAGAATTTCTCTCTATGGGGTTTTCTTGGGGAGCTGGTGGCCTGGAACCTCTCTGAGAGTGACAATATTCAATATTACCTGTTGTTCCTACATAAAAAGGAATATGCAGTCCTGAGAGAAGGGATACCTTTTTCGTGAAACGCTCCTAGCCACCTCTAATGGGAAAAAAGTATCGGTATTCTGTCCTTTCTGTCATGACAATTCAACTTAGCTCCTTCCTGCTCGCCTTGTGTTCTTTATGAAAGCAGAACAAATGCAAAGAAATCAAAACAAGAAGCCGTAATCTGGAAGAGTCTCAGCTTATTAAAGTACACTTCAGGCTACTGAAAATAGACTAGAAAAGTCCACCTATTATGGTAGGGCAGACTTTCCACACACAAAGACGGAGTTGCCTTAACTGAGCCAACACTAAGTACAGCAAACCATAAGTCCTTTATCTAACTCTGTACACTCATAGATCAAATGATAAGGACCAGCTGTGGCTTCCAACTTCTGGCTAGCTAAGAGAAAGAAAGCCTGGAATCCTAATTCACATATCATTATAAACAAGCTATGAAAGGGACTTTTACAGTTTGCGCTGCTGGTTCTCAGTCCTTATTAAAAATGAGTGGTTCTCCCCTTTCACTGGGTTGAATGAGATCCTTCCAAAATGTTACTTTGCGACATCCAGGAATTTGTATGAACTACTCTTCTTCCAATTGTTCAGGGAGCTGCTGCTTTTTCCACATTCATGCAGCTACTTTCTACATTTTTCCCCAACCGTCTCTGTGAACAGATTCATAATTTCCCTCTGTTTCTCTTCAAACAGGTCCAAACTCTACTCAAATATGCACAAACATCTGGAAGCAGCTTTGTGCATGTTGTTTGTGTTGCAAAGCACCTCTTTAGAAGGATTTGTAGAGCCTCATTGAACAGGCTATTGTGGCTGGACTCATACTGTCTCTAGCATTAAATCTAGGGTGACCAACCGTCCTCTTTTGGCCGGACATGTCCTCTTTTTACATCCTGTCCGGGGCGTCCGGGCGGGTTTTATAAATTTTATAAATTTACCCGGACGC